>NW_010589945.1:89165-135539 GCF_000705375.1 Tinamus guttatus
GTAAGTTTGGAGAATGGGTGAAGAGGTTATAACATATGCCAGCTGTGTCCCTATCCCTATGCACCAACTGGTAGCCACTGCTAGAAACAAAATATGGAAGCAGATGCATCCTTAGTCAGACCAATCTAAAATTATTTTTAAAAAATTGACTGTAAAAATAGCAATGAATTTTTGTGTAGACATACTCCATATTTCTTCTTAGTGTTGATTTTGTTCCTACTATTTGGCATTTTTATTATTAATAATCATCAATATTAATTATTTATTATTAACAAGTAATGAATGATATTTTAAATATATAAAAAATAAAAATTAAACATTAAGTATAAAAGTTTTTAATTTGTAGTATTTTAGGCTAATGATAAAGTTCCATGACTCCTACAGCTCATGACGTTGTATTTTTTTTCATCCTTCGTTTTTCCTTATAAAAACTAAATGTTTTGTACTTTTGTGCATGCTGCAACATAAAGAAATGGAATTAACAGCAATCTGATATTACATAAATCATGTTTAAGCTGTATGTTTATCCTACCTGTTGGGATTCTGATGTTTATATTGGACAATGTAGCCAAACCACTGCCCCAGGAAAAGTATCCGTTGGTCACCTACAAAACAATTACCACATGTCAGATATGTAAACAAATGAGGAAACAAATTAGAATGTCTGACTTGGGCCTAAAATGTTACCAAAAATCTTGATAAAATGAGGCATGCTCACACACACAAAAATAAAAGTTAGGTTAGAAAACACTGCCAAACACAGATAAGTTTATGATTAGGAAATGTTATATACACACACATATAACATGCATGAAAAACAGTATATAGATGGTCTTGAGTTAACTCATGTACCAAACTGTCAATTCTATCACTAAGAAGAAATGTGTAGAACAATGGACCATGGCCTTGTTTGTACATACTTTCTTTGAAGTTAGCATGGCCATGACCCATTCTTCTGACAGAGAACAGGGACATATTAGGACAAAATTTGGTGCAAATAGTCATTTGAAACTAGCATACATAATTCATATGAATTTTGTCAGAAAACATTAGAAACACTACAGCACATTCAGTCAAATATGTGCTTTATAAGAAATAAATGGCAAAAACAAATGAGCAGTTTTCCTTTTCTTAATCCTGTGATTGGGAGTGAAAGACAGAAGGCCTGAAAAACCTATATTACAGAAAGTCTAAAAAAATCTATGTTAATTTCTTCATATCAGATTATTTTGTGTTTTTTTTCCCCTTCAGATTCATGATGTCTTGATCCTCAGAAGCCAGGGGATCACTATAAAGAGGTGTTCTGAAGCAAATCCACTATAAAGAGCTGCTCTGAAGTAAATCTTCTCATTTTAATTTTGGCAAAAGCATCAGTTTATTTTAGGGCTTTGGGCTTGTTTTTGCAGTGGACCATTTGCCTTTTGAACAGCAGCAGCAATTGGGCATGAGCTGATACTATTGTAGTACTGAGCAAGAGAACCTGTTCCTTGTAAAGAATGAGCTGATGTTTTCAAACCACCTTGATTGCGATATCATCTATCTCCAAAGGACGTGTTTGCCTCCTTGATGGCTGTTCATAGCTTTCCAACTGATACCTCAAGGGTTGTCTCCTGTTGATGGCCTTGGTGTGCTACAGGGTGAAGTACAGAAGGGAGCAAAGTTGAAATTCTCAAGAAATGTTGCCATTTGGTCACTTGGACAATCCACTCCCTTTCCTCCCACCATCCTAGGTCATAAAAAGAAACCAGTGCTTTTCAATATGTGCTATAAGAAAGAAACACTGCTCTGAAGCACATTTTGCAAGGTTTTAAACACCCTTAACTGAATCACGGGAAGTATCTCCATAATGTTGGTTTCCCATGTGGAATTTTAGCTGTGTCATCCTTCTCAAGATACCACTAGGTAACTCTACCCTACCTGGGGTAGCTCCAAACAAAGCTGTGTCACAGTAAGTGCAATGGCATGCAGAGCTACCACTTTGGTTCTTGGAAGCAGACTTGCTGTGGGAGTGAGAAGCGAGTCAGATTAGCTTGGCTAGAGCACCTTGCTAATGCATGATAGTGATTATGGAGCTAGATCATTCAGGGCTCTCTGGGTTCTTCTAAGCAACACTGTGTTGAGCCGAGTAGGCGTAAACTTAGTGATTCATTATAGCTGGGCTCTCTATAGTGAAGGTTTTAACCTTTATAGACATTACCTTTATTTTTCCCTCTCCCCATCATCTAGACTTTGTCTGCCTGTCTGCAGGGCTGGGTGAAAAATGGACAAGAGAAACAAACAAACAAACAAACAAACAAAAATACTGAAAATGTATTTTTTTTCTCCTTTATTGTAATTGCTAAACCAGAACAGCAAAGAAAGTGTTGTTTCAGGCTGGCTAACCTATTTAATTCAGCTCAAAATGAAATTTATTTTATGCTAATCCTTTCTTTCCATTGTTATCTTCAAGTTTCAGTCACATTTCAAATGAAATCATCAATTTGAAACAGTTGAAATATTGTCTTACAGAAACCTCAAAATAGAAAACGTCTTTTTCAAACTCATCTCCCTGATTTCTATATTTTTTTTCTTGTTTTTCTTCCCAGATTCCTCAAATCTCTCTCAATTTCATAAAATGTTTAGCACTCCAGAAACAGCATTTTGGAATGAAATTCTCCTTGGCAATCTCCAGTGTTGTTCACCCCCGCTCTAATTCTCAATTTCCCAGAGCAAGGATGAGACCTACCTAAAAATGCCCAGCACGTCATGTTGGCAATATATGGTACAATCTCTAATAATACAGTGGCAATGCACTGTGCAATCCCCACAGCCACAGGAAACGCATGTGGGACATTTATAAAAACAGAGGAAGTTGAATTTGAAACCTACATAAATGTATTTGTGTGTTTTGAATTTTTTACAACTACGGCACTTCCGTGGTGCCTAAGTGTGTTTGGGGACCCTTCATGCGATAGAAACATACAGGTTCCTATGCAGAGGATGAAAAACCTGCAAGAGGAGCTGTCTTCTCTAAAATCATTTGCGAGTTAGAGCCAGGCTAAACCTAAAGCTCCTGACCCATATTTATTAGGTCTTTGGCCTTTTATTGGGCTATATGGCCTCTCTGCTTGGAAATTCAGTGTCATAAAACAAAACTTACAAGTCCTGTGTGCTTCTTACAGGATTCATAAGTCAGAGAGCTCTCCCCACCTCTCCAGCTGTCGTCTCCAATCTCATCGCTGAGGAGAAACTCATTCAGCTTCTGGACACTTGAAAAAAACAGGACAGTGAGTTAAATAACTCAGATTTCTATGGGTACTTTTCCAGTGGTCTACAGTCCAGCCAGCAGGATATGTTGGAAGGGATCCAATGGAAGTTCATGGATTGCCTGCCACCCAGACAGCAAATGAACAATTACTGTGTGGAAGAAGGATAGACAAAAGAAAATAAACACAATATTAGTAGGTAGAAATGAAAAGGAGAGCTGAAGTCCTGTGATTGCCACTAGAGCTCTGTGGGGTAGTTTCTGTCTTGGCATCTGTCTCTGCTCTGTTCTGCACACAGTCAGGATGCAAAAATGGGTCATTCATCTAGTTATATCCTCTGAAAATTTCAATTCAACAGCTTTTGTATGCAGTATGTCAGGGCCCCATGAACTACTCCAGCCCTTGCCATCCCTTCCAATTCCTGGCCTTCCCCTGCAACAAGGCTGCCCCTCATTTCAGCCCAGCCTGGGGCCATCCACCTCTGAGTTCCTGGTAAAAGAAGGCATATTCTTGCTCATGGCACTGTTTTCATAAGCCCAGGTCTGAGATGTGTAACTCATTGCATGGGGAAAACGTGGTTCTAACTCAAGCCTACAGAATCAACTGCAGAAGCGAGGTACCCAACAAAGTACTTCATCTTTTTGCCCCAAATTCACAGAACCAGTGATTAGTAGTTTGATTGAGTTCTCACTTCACACCAGAGACAGACAGCACAAGAAAGTCAGAGGAAGATCAACAAGTTGAAGACAAAAGCAAGGCCAAGCAGAAATTCCTCTATCAGGCAAAGTGTGTCAAGCAGGAATTTATCTTCTTGTAGAAGGTGAGAGGTTTTTTTTGCCTACCTAAAAAGACTAGGGTCAATCATTACTTTGCTTTTGAATGAGGACCAGGCTGCCAAAAGCATTCATGTCACCAGAACTACTCTTTAAAATGAAATGGAGATCCTGACCAAAGTATAATCACAACATCAAGGAGCACATACTCATATACATGTGTCTGACTGATGATAGAGGCCATAGAATACCCAAGCTTCCATCTTAATGCCTCTGCACTTGGGGAATATGAGGTTCATGGGAGAAAGATGATAGGAAGTAAGCTTGCCAAAGGCTGAAGTTTGTTTTGGCAAATATGGTCTTCAAATAATGTTCTGAGGGGTGGCCAGCAGTACTAAGGAAAACACATATGCCATTTTGATATGAGGGGTATGCTAAACATAGCACAGAGATGTAGAGATTAGGATGATTTATAAAGGAGACTTGAGATTTTGACTAATAAAAAATCATTTTCAACCTAGGGAAATTCTCTCACGTGGCCTTGCTGCTTGGCAGAAAGCTGTGGAGCCCAATGTCTCCTTGATTGTTATTAATCATTATTGTTACCCAAGAAAGAGGGACCAGAGGCAGCAACAATGCAATGTCTTGCCAGAGTGCCTCAGACTTGGCAAGGAGGGACTATATTTAAGTGTCAGAAGGTTAGTCTGGTTTTTACATCCTGCTAGTGCTCCACAACTGCTAGGTTGCCCTCAGCCAGGAGTTGGCCTGTGCAGCTTGGGACAGCTAGGTAGTATGCATGTCTACGTAAGTGGCCCATGACCATGACTCTTTCCATATAGACCACTGAAAGTCTGAAAATTTGACTTGCTACAAACTTCCTTGAGACTAAATGCTTTATTGCCCAGCATGAAGGAAGTGGCTTTGTTATTTTTTTTTCAGGTTATTTGGAGAAATAAATGAATGCTGGCACATATAAGTAGCAACACATTTTATGAGTTCTTTTTTTTAAATTTCGATTTTGAGTATTTTCTACTTCATGCCACTTTCATCCTGCCATACTCCTGCCATACTCCTGCCATACTTTTTGAGGCTCCCGAACCCTCAAAAGCTTAAGCCAAATGTCTGTTTTACTATGCCTCCTACTCCTGTCTTTCCTTACACAAAGCACAAAGCACCCTTTATGGAGGTAAAGTTAAGTCAGTTGCTTTTCACTGTATGAGCAAGGCCAGTCTTGCTAGATAGCTATACCTACCCTCCCTGTGTTGGCTAGAGCCCAAAATTAAACTAGGTGAGAGCAGTGGTGGTTGGCCACACTGAGAAGGAAGAAGAATCCGGCTCTGAAACCAGACTTACAAAGCTGGTGAAATTAAAAAAGAAGGGAACATTTCTTTGTCTATATGTCATACAATAAAACAAAACACTTCTTTTGTTTTCTCTCGGGTCTTTGATCATTCTGAGCCCTATTTCTAATTCTACGAAGGTGGGGGAAACAACCCTTTCTTTAGCACTTTCCCTGTTGCGTTACTGAATGCAGGTGGTCAAGGGTTGGAGGAACAAAACAGACTACCCTGCTTACCTTACAATAGCCTTGACTGCAAAACGAACCACAGTGGAGAGTAGAAACAGTGGTGTGACCAGGATGTGGAACAGTGACAGGGACGCAAAAGCCTGTGCAGGCTGCAGAGGCTTGTCATTGGTATATGCATAAGTCACGAAAGTCTGTCATATCAGAAAAAGAGCATGTCAGTATAAACAATGTCTGAAAGAAAACAAGCAAAATATTATGCTCAGCCAACGCCAAGAACTATATACTATTTAGCTGGGGTGAATTCCACTAAATCAAAGAGAAAAATGTCTTTGGCCAAAATGAAAAAGATTTTTAAAATTTCCCAGTTATTTTAGTGATTATGCACTTATGCATGGAAAAATTACCTTTGTAAAATTAAAGTATTTTTGTTTTGAAAGGTTTTGTAATTGAATGAAACAGACTACCCAGAAAAATCAGCAAGGTATTGTTAAAAGTTATGGTTTTTTTTCACAGATATAGAATTATCATCATATTTCACCCAGTTCTGGAATACCCCACAGCTGAGTAATGACCTCAGAATTGTATCTATCAAGACTTTATTTCCTCTAACCTGATGTCTGAACCTCACCAGAGGAAAGTAAAATTTATTTTTTCCTCTAATTCCAAGTTAAGATTTTATTTGAATACTGAAATAATGGCTTAAGTTGTGCTCTTAGAGGAATGAGTTGCATTGCTACACAATGGAAAAGCCTGAAAAACCTGCAAAATGACAGCTTCATAAATAAGTCTTCTTTCAAGTTGGTAGGAAGTTTGTGCGAGTTATTTTTGTTGTTGTTTTTTGTTTGTTTGTTCATTTTCTGACAATGAAGTTTTATATTTCCTTTTGTTTTTATCTATCCAAATCACAGCCAGTGGAACATCAGCTTTGGAAATGGGCACTATCTCACAGATAACAGAGGCACACCAACTCATTTTCAGGTTTTATGAGCAATTATTTCCACAATAGCAACTGTGTCATTTCTGTCTCTCTCTCTCCTTCTTGCTCTTTTTTTTTTAGGTAAAGGTGAAAAAATCATTTCTTACTGCAAGAACAGCTGCTATTGGTATGGCTGCATTCATAAAAACTGTGGAAGAGAAATAGAACAGACATCAGACTATATGAAGCAAGAAAAACAATCTTACAATTAGTTGCATGGCACTACAATTATTTCTAGTTCAAACAATTAAAACTCCCAAAGGAAAATTCCTCTGTGGGAAGAAATTTCCTTCCCTGATGTAGAGAGAGAGATCTTAAACATACAAATAGGCCAAGGAATTATATCATCTGTATATTTTTGTGAACTGGGATAAAAAAAAAATGAATGTGCACAACTATTATGCAACACTACTAAAATATTACCCTCTCAAATCTTCTACAGCACAAGAAATGTAGGCAATAATTTATCTTTTGACATATTCAAAACTACTGATGTTATCCTGAGACTCCTTTCTTTAAAACAACCAACAACTATAATGTCATTATGAAGTTGATAGAAGATTTACTACAAAAGAAACATTAATAAAATTTTCCATACGCTTTTAAATTTCTGTGTTATATATGTCATGTCTTTTTTAATGACATCCCACCCACAAATAAAATGTCACAGGCACGGCTGGGTCTTGCTTTAGGTAAAGGAATTTTGACAAGAAGAGCAGGATCCATTTCCAAGAGATAAAACCATAGTTACTTACTGGAAAGAGATGTATGAAGAGCAAAGGTTTTGAGACTAGTGAGTTCCTTCATTCTTGTTTCTTCTACACTAGTACAAAATATATGCTCCCAAGCATAGAGTTTTAATAATTTAATGCCTTTTAATATCTCGTTGGTTTTCTTTAATCTCTCAGTAGAATAGTCCTGTATTTAAAAGGAAAACACAGGTAAGAAATTGAGAATGGCTTGTAGCTTTAGAGAAAATATTTCCCCCCTCTCATTTTTGTTGCAAATTTAAATAAAGATTTGCAATTTTGTCTGTTTGTGAGCTTCTACATGCCTCCAGTTGTGATTCAAAGTAAAATATAGACTTTTATGTTCTTTGGAAATATAAAAATGATTACATTCATAGAGAAAAAAAAATAAAGAGATCCTCTTCTGAGAATAAACCAAACAAAAATATCTGAATCCTTCAAATTGCATGAAAGTCAGGAAGGTGGATCTCTAGGTCTATGGTATCCATAATAACAGACAGAAGGTTCCATACGGGCTGCAGACAGAATAGTCATGAAACAGGTGAGATGTTTACTGAAGTATTTTTTTAATTGACCCTCAGGCAAAACAATGCTCACTTAGTTTGGCAACATCATGATAAAAAAGAGATTTTAATCAGTCAGAAGGATTTCAGAAAAGAGCAACAAGATATTTTGGGATTACTTCTGAAAAAATGGTCTGCTGATAGGAACTGGCATAATCAAGAGGATTCAAATATGCTGAAGATTATTTCTGTATAGTATAATTTGTTTCCTGAATGTGAAGATAAGAGGAATCTTTAAATACTTGAATTCTCTAAACATCAAAGGTTGAATAAAGAAGTTCAAAGATCATGAGAATAAAGTTAAAAATTAGACAAAGTATCAGAAAACATTAGAAAATGGATAAACTAGATTAGACAGTAAAATAAACTTCCAGTCCCAGAGCATGTGCAATACAGATTAATCAAGTAATGCCAGTTGATATCAGATAGCTGATATCAGATCTGGGGTGAGAATATAAAGTTTCTAGACATTTCAGAGGGCAGTTGTTCACATTCTTAATATTGTAGTTATGTAATTTGTCAGTATTGTTTGTGTTATTTGCTAACGTTCAGAATATCCTGGGCTCTTAACTGAGAGAGGGCTGTGCTATTTGTTGAAATTGCTGTTCTCTGTAGAGAAGGCAAGGCCTATACACTTTTTCAGTTCCTTTTCTGACAAAGAAGGTTCACTGGACAACAGAAAAAACAGAAAGGAAAGGATGAAGAAATTAAGTGATGCCTTGTCCAAACTTTTAAAATGAACGGGCACTAAAACAAGAATAAAATCCAGAACTTCTGCTTCCTTGTTTTGATTTTTGGATCACAAATGTCACTAAAATAAATTACTTACGAGAGTGCTCTTCTGAGCCTCAGCCAACTTTGTAGCTATGAAGTACTGTATTGGAGCTAACAGTACAATGACCGCAGCACCAACCAAGGCACTGACTCCAAGCAAATTATAGAGTAGGATCACACCCATTATGATCTATGAAGAAAAAAAAAACATAGAAAAGACAGTAGATTTCAGTGTGTCAGAATGATAGCAAGAAAATATATGTGTTATTCTAATAACCAGTTTAACCGTTTGTAGGAATGAAACTACAGAAGGAGGCGCAGCTCAGACTTGTACTGAAGGATGATGAAGAAGTGGCATAGACCTGAGTTTGCATGTCAACACCATGCAGCTCTGTAGGAAAGCATCAAGATGTTACCTCAGTACTACAAAGAGTTTAGGTACAATTTTCACATTTGGGAATGGCTGTAATTCTGGTTTCGGGGCTAATACAAGATCTACTACTACTGTTGTTATATAAAGCTCCACATAATTGTGCAGAGGCATCCTCAGTGATAACATGACATACAGAATTAGTTTCCTACTTTTTATTTTTGTTCTCTCTTAAATGAGTCAATTCTCTCATTAAATTTGTCTGTTCAGTATAAAGTCTCATAAACTACAATCAGTTCAGTTCGACGTTTTGAAAGCATTATTTAGATTTTCAGGCGCCTGTAATGTAAGTTAATATACCTAGATACCGTTTCTTTTGCAGAATTGTACCAAATTATAGGCAGAAATGTGTACATGGAATAAAGCCTGAAGGTCTTACTCAAAGCCTGATCCTACAATGACATTTCGGGCTTGATACCAGTCTATGCACTGATAGATATACTAAGTAGGTTCTAAGAGTAAACACAGTCTTCAGCAACATATGGCCAACTACACTGTATTTGATTACACTGGATGAATGTAACTTCAGTATTGGCTAGAAGCTGTTTTGCTTGAGGAGGGGACTGCCTTGACAGTTACTGTTTCTTGAGATATTCCTTGAAGATCATCTCCTTTGCATAAGGCATGGCAGGATAATTTGGTCACTTTTTCCAGTTTGCATGGTAGCCCACAGTTACCATGGGTTACTTCCTTCTTCTTCCTTTTTTTTCTTTCTCCAAAGAGCAGTGATTGGGCTGTTTTGGATGACTGGGAAGTTTTGTTTCCTTTAGCCATAGTAATACTGATGATTATTACAACAGATTGTTGATACCAGGCAGCTCCAGTAATTAAGGCAATTCAGATCTAGTATAAGAATGGCTCCTATTCCTTCTTAAATTTGTTTAATGTTTGTGTTACCTATAAATAATGCCCATGCCCATCCCACCCCAAGCTAAAATTTGGAAAGTGTTATAGGAGCCCAGACTACATGGAAAATCAATGTCGTTTAAGTTACCAAGCCATTTAGACGCTTTTGAAGATTTCATTCAGGCTCACAATATCCACCTTTCCTTCCTACAGATCTGTTTTTCTTCTGTTTCTGTTCCAGCCTTGTTAAGAACCAGAAGTTTACAGTAACTAAACTTCTTGTTTAGATGAGAGCTCCTCTGAGCATTTAATGCTGCAGGTTGTCAGTCACAGAACTGAAGCCAATTGCTCTTCCTTCCTGTCACAGCACATAGTTACAGGTGGACACTGCAAACACATTAATATTTTGAGCTCTGTTCTGGTCAGAGGATTGTGCTGCTGCCATGTGGCAGAAATAAAGGCAATTACTCATGTCAGAACTGGAAGAAGTATGAACAGGGAAAGGATGACAGGTCATCATCCTGAAAGTGGCAGACCATATCCACAACCTTGAAATCCTGCTTAGAAAAATCCTCTCTCCTAGCTAGTCCTTGCAGGGGTAGCCTCACAACCTTTGAAGAAGGTGATAGGCCACAGTCCTGCTTGCTAGTCCTCTCCCTGTCAGGTGCTCTGGGCATGATGCAACAGTCAATCACTAGAGGTTCCCCTCTGGATTTTGAAGTAGTCTCATAGATGTGTATGTGTGTAGTGTTTTCAAAGATGTGGTCGGAGGGTCTCTAAAATAAGCCCTTACTTCAGTGCTCTACCTGAACAGGCATAGCCCACAGATTGGGGCACAGGAACAAGAACCACATTAGCTGATTAGTTTCTATGGCAACCAAGTTGTTGATTTGTCCCAGCGTCATCTCTCCCATGGACAAATTTGATGTAGAAAGCCTCAGGATCTTATTATATATCATTGCCTGTGGGGGAGGAATAAAATGGAATGTATGAAAATGGTGTCATTATAAAGCAATAGCAACATCAGGATGTTGCAAACATCATTACCAGTGATTACCTACACAGCCTTTCTCTCAGTCTCTCAGCTGAGAAAAAGAAAGAGAATGAGAGAGATTGAGAAAGAGAGAACAGACTTAAAGCACCCCAAATTCCTCTTAAAAGGACAGGAGCTTAATGTAGACCTAAAATAGAACAAAATCACAACCAAACATCAGAATTAAGGAACTAGACTAACAAGTTTTCTTTAATAAACATTCCAGTGAGCCTGTCCTTTTGTGACACTGTCTGGCATAAGTATTCTGGTAGCTAATAGTTATACTCAAATGCGTAATAAAATTAAACTCATGTTATGGAGTTTTGATTTGTGTGGCCACGTACTCCTTTCAGTTTCTCTCCTTTACCTGGCCATCTATTTCCATAAAATCTGTAGTAGCTTAATAGCAGGAAATGAGGCTTATATCTGCTAAAATTTTAAAAGAAAAATATTGTAAGCCTTAGCTATGAACAAATATCACATAGTGCAACTTTAAGTAAGGTTTTAATATAATTTGTGCTCTTTGTCATATTTTGTCTGTAAGAAAGAGATCTTCCATAGAATTAAACAGAAATGTTTGCACACCATGGTGAGTTATATCCACTGCCTACGGTCCTAAGAATCCCCCGTATGGCAACTGGTGGTCACAAAAGCACAAGAAAATAATCAGGCACTGAATCCTCACCAAGGCTGTAATATCTACCCTGGTAGAAATCAGAAAATGTTCGAAACAGCTACACCAAACAGTGCATATTAAAAAAAAAAGAAAAGAAAAAAAAGAAAAGAAAAGAATTTTCCATGTCAACAGGATATTCCTACAGTTAGTTACCTGGAAAACATCAGTTTCAGGTTCTGTTTTGCACAAGGTACTACTGCTCCCTGAGGAGTTTGGGCTCAGATATTCCTGCCTCAGCTCCCACCCTTAGATACAGCTACTGACTGCAGTTCCTAAACGTGATTTGTACACAGGATTGGAAATGACCTGGTCCCATCCCATCTAATTTGACAGAGCTATGTGTGACAGTGCTCAAATAAATTTTGAAATAAATATTAAAAATCACCACTCAAGATATATAGACAGTATTCCAGGAAAACAGAGTTTGGCCGAAGATACTGTGCAAGTTGACGCTATTCTCAGCGAGCAAGATTAACACCATAAGCAAATGCACAAAGCAGACACAGAGCCAAAATGAAATCATTTATCTTCATATATGTAACATCATGCATTCTTATATGAACACAGTGAGTGTAAAACTTCCACATGTTAGTGTTTTAGTGTTTTCAGCAAAAGAAACTGCTACTGTTAGTTTGGCTGTGTCAGTGATACTCGTGTTTTCAGTTTTCTGTGTAAAAATACAAGACCTATCTTCTCTCAAAATACTGCTGTTAATTGACTGTTTAGATGAAGGGCAAGATACATGAGAGAACGAAGATGGAGATATTATTTTTAACAGATCATAGGAACAGTATCTTAGCTCACCAATAAAGCACCTCGCAGGTTGATGCCGGTTTCTGTAGTCACATAGTAGGAAGCCTGCAGGAATGTCCTCTGTAAGATGAGGGCCAAGAAGAGAAGAACTGCCAAAACATAAACATTCCTCAAGAATGCCTCTGAGGAGAGGTATGAATTTGATGGATCCTGCATCTGAAAAGAGAAAAAAAAAGAAATTATATGACAGGAAAATCAGAGGGATTGTCTCTGAAGGAAATAGAACAAAGAGATCCAGGCATTTCTTTAGAACAACAGTATTGATGGTATTACAGAAAACATGACTAATAGAAAATAAGAATTTGTACTGTCCTGTATATCATAATCATTTGGCTAGAAATTGAACTCTGGTGCTCATGTTCCAAAGACATAGGAGACCTTTCAGCAGTTCTGAAATGAATTGTTATTAGCAGAAAATGGACAATGAGATTACCAGGTCCATGTTATCTTCAGTTTCTCAATAGAATTATGATGATTCTTTTTGGGGACAAATATGTTACTCAGTACAAAATAAACACCATTCCACCTGCACCATGAAAAAGATGAAAGAAAATACTTATTATATGGAATTGTTTATTTGTGATGGATTTGCATATTAAGGAAATAATTTCATTCCAGAAATATAATCTAAGGAATAATAATTTTTACCTATGGTAAGGCACCATTCTGAATAAATTAAGAATATGCCTTCAAGCCTTTCCCACAAAATGATATTTAAATGCCTCAAAAGGAAAAATAAAAAGATATCTTGCTTGAATCACTTTATTTGTTTTCATTTTCTCATTTTAACAGTTACTGGGCTGCCCTGTTTCTGTCAGAGGAGGAAGTAAATGTACCAAAATACTGCAAGAAAAGCTGTTCTTTTGGTATTTCCGATCCAGCTGGAAGCAGGATGCATTGGAATTCTCACAAAGAAAAAGAAAAAAAAGGTGAAGAAGAAAGTCTGTTCTCATGAAATCTGCAGCCTGATTTTGAGATGAAAGATTTGGAAAATACTTGAATGTAAGCCCCATACCTAAACCCTTAAAGGTTCTTTCATCACTCTTCGTATTGTCATCTGCCATGAGACTTGCAGACAGGAGAGAAGCGCTCTGTTCCACCCGTGCTGCAGTGATCACTGCAGTGATCCCAGCCTCACCACACACTCACTACTCTGTTTGACCCAAAGGATGTGTAGTTTGAAGTCTGGACTTAGTCCGTAATAGAGGGGACTTTGTTTCCCATTTCTGGACAGATGTATTCTGTGATAATCAACATACCATAAAATTTCCAGAGTCATATAGGTACTCAAGCATTTATGGCCACCTAACGGTATTTTCAAATGTGCAAATGTTTTTAAGACATGTACATCCCCATGAAGTAGTAGGACAAAGTCTTTTAACCAGCTGAAGACTCTTTGAAATGGAGATACTTATGTGTTTGGTTGGTCATACGCATTTGAAAATCCTTTTCTTAATGTTTTCCTGCATCTGACTTCTGCATGTGTACAGTGGGCGTAACAACAATGAAATACGCTTTATAGATACACGAATGTTCATGGAGTTCTCAAGCAGGAAAACTAAGGGGGAATAAGCATGAAATTCAATTAATTCACATTAATCCAAGAGAGAGAGATTTTAAAGGAGTAAGCCATAATAGCAAGAACAACCAAGACAAAGTTTACCAAAATCCATAAATTAAAAACCAATGTATTCTGAAATGTGTCCAAGAAAAATAGTGACTGTCACTAAGTCAGTCAGTCTCTTGGGGTGGTTTCAAGTTCTCCAAAGATTTTAAGATTCCCTTAGGCCAATGTTGATTAAAACTTTAAACACCACTTCTGTGGGGAGTGCAAAAGAAGAAAGGGGGGAAAGTTATGGATTCCTAAGTTTTAGCTCCAGAAATTATCATATTCAAGTTAAAATGTTCTGTTTGCTCAATACACACAAAAACCTATTTTTTAGGGAAAAGATGTATTCTGCTTTTGACTCTATGCCTTAAATGCAACACATGGAGTTTCAGTGATGATAAAGAGCATAATTTGTTAACTTGCACAGTTGAAATCTGCTTCATCAGTGAAATGGCTAAATGAGAGTCTGAAGCCAAATTCGGAGCATTAGCCAAGAACATGAGTTTCAGGAGCAAGCAATCAAGCAGAAGATGCTCAGATAAAGTGAAGTCAGTGAAATGCTTTATCTGAAGGGCAGAACGTTATTCCATTACATATATATCAGCTAATTCAAATGCAAAACACTCACTGCATAATGCATGTTTCCATATCAGAAAAAAAAAGAGATGTAGGAAAATATATTCCTCATATCTTGTCTGCTGTCTACCAGTAAAATAATTTTAACTTTGTCTTTTTTGTGGAAGCCTGCCCTATCTGCATTGCACTACCTGTGTCACATTCATAGTAGGGTCTTCCACTTCTCAGAATTATAACTTGACTGTCCCTCCCAACAAACACCCAGTTTCCTTGAAGGAAATAATGACAGTAACAAAATGAGAATCATAGACACAGGACCATGCAGCCAGACATATTAAATGCCTGATACGAATCAAAAACTGATACCAAACAAAATCTTTCTAGCAGTGTTGTCAGGTTACCTTTTCTGTTGTATTTGTGTTGTTGGTTGTATCCTGGAAGCCCTGGACAATGCCAGAGATGCATAACGGCCCAGCAAAACCCAGCAAGTCAGCCAAGTAACGGAACGTGCTGCTGAGAAGAATTGGTCGTCCAAAGGCGCTGTACATTGCTAACCATATCGAGGGACTCCGATTGGGCTGGTCTGCTACCTTTTTCTGTAAAACAGAGGGACAGGTGTCAGTGCAACTGGAGGTCTTAATTTAATTCCTGTCTGGTTATACAAATGGTTCCTGAGGATATTTTAAAGCAAAAGACTCAGCAAACACAGTACAGATATCAACAGATGTCAAACACTTTTCAGAGAAAATTCAAATTCTGTCTCTTCTTGGTAAATGCGGTTCCTCAGCCCGAAATACTAACACTTTTCAGAACCTATAGACTCAGAACACGAATGCACAGTAATCATACTGGCACACAGCCATTGCTCTTTGAGACATGTGCAGCTCAGGGGAAGGTTTGACCTGTCAAGCCCTCGGTCATTGCTTTCACTGTAGCTGTGAAACCACTTGATCTAATAAAAGCTTCTGATATGAATGAGGGATTGAAGGAACAAACCTAGCAAAAACATGGACAGATACCTGCTCGTGTGTCATATGACTTTCTTGCTTATCTTGATGTTTCCTATCTCTTGGATACCTTTCAGGAAGATTCAGTTCAGCTGACCACAAATTACTGGATGCAAAAAAGTGAAAGTAGTGGGTTATGTTGGGAAGTAAGATTAAATCATCCAGTGATCCTCTCTACTCTCTCGTTCTGTTCTCTCTAGTTCTGTTAATCTAAGCAGCATCAGGACTCTTGCACTTAACGTCAACCAGTCTATACCTCCATGTCTGGTCTGAGGAGTTCTGAAGTTTCTGAAGTCCTTTTCATCTAGAGAAGAAAGACTTTACTCAACAGATCTATGGCCTGCAGAATATTTTCTTGCACTTCAGGCAGCAGCTTTTGACACACTAAAAAAGCATCTGTCATTTTTCAAGTAACACAGATGCCTGCAAGTTGTAACCCAAGCCAAGCCCTCTTGAGTGTTCACAGACATTTTAAGCACAGCCTAGTAATAACAACAACCCCCTACCCAGCAAATTAGGCAAAGCAAGTACGTCTATACTCTGCCTGTCTGTTTCATGTCTCTCTCTTTCTCTTTTCTCATTTTTTTTCACTTATGGCACTTCAACAGTTAGATAGTTGCCATAAACGTGCAAATATTCCAGAGAACCAAGCAACTGCTAACTAGCTTGTACAGTTTAGATCAGGGTGGTCATAAGGAATGGTAAGAAGCTCAGTATAGAAAAATAAGTAGCACTGGGACAAATTGTAGTGAATATGCTAGTTTTAAGTTCATCATCTCTTAGAGGTAGCTTTTTTGTCTCTAGGTAAGGAAAATGGACATCAGAGAGAAGTTATGAGAAGTTACAGGGTAGAGACTGTAATTTAAAGTTGTTTTTGCACTTGAGATGTCAATCAAAAAAAAAAAAAAAAACTCCTATTGAATTCATTTCAAATTAGCTACCAGAATATTAGAAAATGATTATCTCAAGGCACTTCTCTTATTGAAACCATAGTATTTTACAGCTTGATCTTGTCTAAGTAGATACTACATGTGCTTCTGCCCTATAGACGCATTGATATCCTCATTGCTTCCAGACAAAAATTAAAGAGATTAAAGCCGTAGAATTTAGGTGTGAAAAACCTAACTTCTTAGGTGTGTGAAACCCTAAATCTCAGCAAACCTGGGCCCAGGCTCTCCTAGGAATCTTACTAAACATGTAAAGATTCCTCTAATCAAATGTGGCATTTACAACAGTGGCAGTGCACAGTACGAGGCACAGCTGGGTGCGAGTCACTTCGTTTGAAAGAACACATCTAAAATAGTTCAATTGAATCTCTTTCATTAATGTGGCTATATCTCTGCAGTGGTTATAAAGAGAGGTTGGATCACTTCAGAAGAGCTCCAGAAGAATTTCAGAAAGTAGGAAGAAGTAAACTACTTCTTTTGATTAGGGATATAGTGCAAGTCTTCCAAGGAAAAAAATAAAATAAAGTTAGAATTTGCTGCCTAATAGGCTCTGAGCTATACAAGAGCTCACGTCATCTTCAAATAAATGTTCTGAGCTTTAATGCCTTGAAGAACTCTTGAGAGGGGCTAAGATCACTTATTAGGAAAAAATTTTTAGTCTGTTAGAAACAATAGCATGTACTGTTTAGGACTTTCAATTATCGTTAAATTTCAGCCTTAAAAAAAGAACTTATTTCTCTCATAAATGTTTGCTATTTCAATAGCAATTTTTGGTATTACTACAAAATGCACATACTTGTTATCACTACATGAAATTTATCTACCTTTCTTTTGAATTCTATTAATTAAATTAACATTTCAAATCTTTATTTTTAAGGATTATGCAACAAGTTCCACATAGAATTTCTTGGTCCAAAAATTTGGACCAAGAAAATTGATCCAAGTTAAAGAATTTAGAAAGATATTAAAGAAGTCTTTATTAAAGAATTCTTAAAGAATTCTTATTTAAGAATTCTTATTAAAGAATTCTTTATCTTCAGCAAAAATGGCAATTAATATTGTAGGAACTGTGAATATGTATTAAGAAGAATACATAGATGTAAGGTCACAGGTCTAACATTATGTGTGATGTGGACTGCTGCTTATTTTGCAGAATCAAGCTTCCTATTCACACTTAGAATTTTTCCAAAATCCTCTATCACTGAAATTCTCCTGGAAAGTTATGATAAAAATATTTGTGTAACAAAATATCTAGAAAACAGTGAGAAAATATAATGTGCCCATCTTTTAGAATATTTACTAATGGCAGAAAACAATAAGATAAGGGAAGCTAATTGCAATGTGCTTTCTTAGGCAATTCTTTGCTCAGAAAGAAAATGCAAACAGCATGTTTAAGCAAGCATGATTTTCAAAAGAGCATATTTTATCTACAGGTTTATAGTATCTTCTCATTTAAAGAACATAAGATATGTTATGTTTTATGTGTTTTCCTATGTTGAGAACCTCAAACTAGACACAAAATTAGTAACAAGTGGCCTATGTCTTCTTATAAGAGTGGAATACCTTTTGCAGTATCCTCTGCCAGATTAACAGCTAATAAGAATATCAATCACCACTTACTTAGCTTTGTGTTGGAATATATTATATTGTATCACAATTAAAATACTGATAACTAACTTAAAAATTCTATGAAGTACATCAGCACGAAAATGGTATTAAGAAGATTAAATGCCTCGATGTTTTGAAAAAAAAAATTTATGCCTAAAGAATTTTGAATAGTGAATGTATCCATAATCCAAGAATTGCTTGATACAAATTTGTAAATGCAAAAAAATAAAAAGAAAAAGAAAGAATGGAAGAAGAGATTCAAATTGTCACTGGGGAGTATTAGCACAGGTCTAATGTAACAGTGGGCAAACTTTCCTGTTGGAGGAATTGGAGGAATTCTGTCTAAATAGCAGAGTAAGGACTTCAGAAGCAATCCCACTGCCATCAAAGGAAACAAAAAAGGTTGCACCAAGTATTCACAGACTTCATGACTACTCCAGTGGCATAATATAATCTTACAAAATATAGCAACCATAAAATGTTAATTTTAGACCCACAGACTTAATCTGCCATATGTTTGGGGCACAGGTTTGGGAAGCAGTGGTTTTGGGGAAACAGTTATTAAAGTTTAACCTGGTTCATCTTCCTTGTTATACCGTTTTGTAGAAAGATTCATCTGTTTTTAATTTTCATTTCAGACAAAAAAGCACAGCAAAAAAACTCCATATGAGTTATTTCAAATGCATTTTACGATGCTGAACATTCATGCTCATGCTCAGCGTCTTTCATCAAGGTGTGATAAAAGAGATCTGGAGAGCAACAGAAGCCTTCTTTCCACACGGCTACAAAGTGCAGGCAAGACCAGCTATTTCCTGGCAGAAGCAGGGATAACCCAACTTAATCCAGGGGATTCTGGAGGGCTCCCCTTACCAGCTACAGAAGATAAACATGAAATACACACTGGCAACAGAGACTGTGAAATAACATCGCTTCCAGAACGCAGATAAGGTTTCAAACTGAAGATTTTTCCTAATTCCGTAGCTGTTTTCTAACTCAAGCATACAAAAAACCAACACGTTTCTCTGGGGGAGGGAATGGCTGTGAGCTATGCTGCCAGGCTTTCTGGAGTGGTTCTAGCCCTTTGGTTTACTTTAACATTATCTACGAAGTATCAGTTTATTTTAAGGTCACAGCCTGTTTTAGAATATTAACACAAATGTGCCGGAGGCAAAGCTCATTTGGAGATTTTAAATAATTAAGGAAAACAATATGAAGAAAAAGTCTGACATACACCACCTTTATAAATGTAGGTGAAAATAACTGGATCCATGCATTTTTGCAAATCTTCATATGTGCATAATGCATACCAGGAGAGCTGCACCCTGAATGCATGCACATGAGTAAAACACCATTAACTGGCTTTCTGGCATTGGAATAGCGTATCTGTATCCACAGTATCTGCAGATGTAAATGAGCTAAAGGCAATAGTTTGCACTCAGGGGTGCATGACCGACATTAAGAGTCTGGCACAAAAGCCCAGATACACAGGGACAGGTAGGCACCTAAGTGCCATTGGTTTCTTTAAGTAACATTGAGGCACCAAATACCTCATTAAGGAGCTGGCCTAAGAGATGCACTTGGGTGTGAAAAGCACAATTCCAGTGACTTCAGTAGTTTTCTATTTAAGGCAGAAGGGCTCTGGTCTCTCCAGTACTCTAGAAATCCATTAATGCAGATGCAACTGCAGAGATCCAGAGATGCAACTTAAATCTATTAAAATAGAAACCATTATGTTAATTATGACTTCATTTCAGATTGCACAGCAAAGAGGCCATAGCTCCATTAGTTACTGGGAGAACAGAGCTATTCCCAGCTTTTCCTTGCATTGCTGTTCTAAATGGCTGCACTGCCTGGAAACAAGTTTATCTGTTGCATAGAAGAAAAGGTTTATATGCCTTTGTTCAATTTGCTACATTTTCCAAAGTATCCTTTGTATTCTCTCCGTTTATACTTGAGAATTGATCTGTATGTACATATCTGGGTAACACTATGTCTCAACTACCCTCTATTTATTTTCTTATGGAATCACCAGCTTAATTTTAAGCTCAAATGAACCCTCACAGTTTTCCCTAAATGCATTCAGTAGTTTCTTCGAAAACTCCTCACCCTAACCTAGTGAGTTTATCCAAATTTCTTTTCCTCGATGCGTGTTTTTGAAATTAGGGTACAATTAGGAGGAAGAGGTTGCTATAATGCCTCCATGTGCAAAAAGATTTTTGTGTTCCAATATCCTGCTCTGTTTATACAACTTTCCCCTCTGCTTCCAGTGCACATCTGACAGGAAAGGTCATAATAGAGCCCCTGCCCAATATGCATAACTAGCACAGGTTAAACATTCATTAGTTTGCACCCTCCCACTATACAAACAAAGAGCAATTACCTAAATGTACAGTATTTTCGAGAGAGGATTTATGGAGAATAAGTGAAGAAGAATGTTTCCAACTGAAACTATAGACAGGATGTTGTCTGATTTAAGATGTTTTCATGACTATTTAAAGTTTAAAGTAAGCTTTCACTTCTAAAATGAAAATAGTAACCATTGGATTAGAACTTCCTAAATGAACTTTCACCTCGGAACAAGCATTCCTGAGTTAAAAATTCCTAAAACTAGGATTTCATAGCAGCAGGAAAAGTTCAAAGTGATACTGTCATTTTTAAACCCAACAGTGACATGGGCATCTTGGGTTACCTTTTGCTCCTCATATGCTTCTTTGAGACAAACGTAGTTGGTTAGTGCTCTCATTGCAATTGGAAGCTTCCCGATTGCCTTCAGGTCTACAGGTTTCTTGTGAGCAGATATAATGAGTGTATTCATCCACCAGTAAGTTGCTTTTGAGAGCAAATTGACAAATGGCTGCAGAAACCTCACACCCAGGTCCTGTAGATCCTCTGGTGGCTTTACCTTCTGAGGGTTTGTGAAAAATACATATTTCTGAGGAGAAAAAATAGAGAGTGTATTCTCAGGAATTATCTGTATTAATGGCAATTCTTAGTAAAAAAGACATGCAATATAACTCCACTGTCAAGTTTGCATTTGAAAGTAATTGCAAATTGAATTTAAATATAAATTTGCATTTAAACAGGAATAGTTCCACTTTGACAGCATAATTGGCAACAAATTGAGCAAGCTGGAATGTGGATACAGCTTCATAGCTCACCAGTCCCGCCCATCTGTCTCATAATAAAAAAGGAACTCTTGGGATATAACCACACTTTAAATTATAACAGGTAAAAAAATATATATTTACTTATCCATTCACTTCATATATAGTTTATCTGAATTAACATGATATATAATGTAAAGATTACATGCACACACACAAATATGTATGCATGCCTACATCTGCATATGTGTATGTATATGTGTGTGTGTGTAAGCATACAAATACACACACACACACACACCACATACAGGATCTAAATCAAGGACACATTTTAAAGAGATGACAGGTCCCACTGATTTCTATATAATCAGACATTCACAGTTAAGCTAAACGTGGGCCCAAAGCTGACACGTGCCAACACTAGTGGGGCTGAAGACCCACTTCCTTCCTGAGATACCACAGATGACTTTTCAGATCCCCATAAAGAAACCACATACCCTAACTCGAATGACATTGATCTCCACGGCCATGAGCAGCCCGTAGAGGATGACCATAATTCCAGTGATGCAGAAACGCAGCTGAGAAAAAGGCACGCCATCCTGGCAGTATCTCACGAGCTTGATTGTTTTGGTGACAAAGGCCATTATCCAGTAAAGAAAGAGAGCTGGAAAACAGACACACATCCATGATCTTTTAAAAACCAAAGCAACATGTTTTAGCTACGTCAGTGCCACAGAAGTTGTAGCACTCTCAAGCAGGAATACTCCATGGTTTAATTCAATGCAAGCATGATGATCCTATATATCATTAGCCTGCAGGCTGGCAGGGGCACCATGTGACATCAGCCATGGTTAAGGACTCAGGCTTGAGAGTTCTGTTTTGTACTTTATTTCCCCCAGCTGTTGTTTCCTTTCCTGGGCCACCACCTTTCAATGAATTCCACAATGGTGGGTCTCACGCAATTACAAAAGGCCATCTAATGTAATCTGATGGGGAACTTATTGAAATGAAAGAGAAATCTCTTAACCTGATACGTATGACTTAGCCTCTGGGAAAACTTAGCAGGGTGCATCCCTGCTGCTCATTTGCAAATGCACTCATTTTGAAAATGAGTCTATACTGTTTAAATTTTATCCTGCCACCTGGTTTGTATCAGCCCAGGGTAGACAACTTTGTGAGCTACAGGCAATTTAGGCAGTATGCATCCCCAAAATATTATCTAGCAATATCTAGTCAAATTCTTCTGTTGCTGCACCATCCTTTTACTGAGCTAGTTATGGCAAATATCAGACAACTGTATATTTCACAAGGAAATCTCTCTTTTGTCCCTTTGGAAAGCCTGGGAGATTGCATTCATCACTAGGTTGGGTAATACCAAATTCATCTGCAAAGGGAAATAATGCCACCTACACCGGATGGTTCCTGGTCTGATCACAATGAAAAGCGGCCTTTGGAAATAGTCCTTGTGAATGAAGACAAACTCTTGAATATTCTCATGCATTTTTTTCCATCCTCTTTAATCTAAGGAAGCTGACTGAAAAAAAAAATTGAATAAACTACCAGTTTTTGTAAGACTACATAAATGTCAGACTTAGACTTACCCAACAGTAGCTTTGGAAAGTTAGATGTTTCAATATTATGGTAATAAACTATGGATACTGTGGCAGCCACAAATCCTATTATAGCTGGTAGAAAAAGATGCAGATGGCGAGATTTCATTTGTCTGAAAATAAGGAAAGTATAAATCAGTGAGTTTGGTGGATTTATTGATCATTGTTGCATCCCTAGGTGTTATGCTAGCCTCTTGAAAGGAAGAGTATGACTTCCTTGGACAGAGAAAGATTTTTGTCCATGTGAATGCTTTAACTGCAGTCAATATTTACTGGCGGTTGTAGTTTGAGAGGAGAATAGCAATGTGCTAACAACAGCTGCTTTCTCTTCATCCTGTTAAAACCTGGACAGTCTGCGAAGCAAAGCCCCATCCTTCTAGGAAAAACTCCTTACACCTTAATAGTAGGTCTACCATGTATTAATGCTACCCATTAACAAATGCAGTTAGCTAGATTATCCAGCAGACAGTCACTTACGTATCTGAAACTATGCCCTCTGCTATTTCACACACGTGTACGAAGAGGAGGGTGAATGTCAGAATCCACCGCAGATTGTGTCCGGGGAAGTGCAGCCATGTGTTGTGGTGAATCTGGACTTTGGAGCTTTGGCTTCCCCAGCCTGGAAAATAATATTAGTGAAAAAGAAAGGCTGTCATGCAGCCAGCAAGGATCAGGTTATCAACCTCCTATTCTATTCCATACCTCTTGCTCCATTCATTATATACATAATGAATGCAAAAGAGCAGGGAGGCTACAGGGGCTGTTCTTACAAATTGCATGACACAGGAGTCTCTGAGTTGACATGTACCCCCCACCTCCTCATTTAGGCCTGACCCTAAAGACAATGGGGAAAACAGACTTCTGGAAACAGCAAAGGCAAATTTTTGGACCCTGGTCAAGGGGAGAAAAAAGCAGGAAAGCAATAGAAACATCTAAAAGTTTCATTGTCACATAAGAGGAACCGACAGAATTTGTATGATGGCGTTGTCTCCTTTTTCCCAGTATCCCAATGGATAAAATTTCCAAAGGCTATAAACATGCTATCCTCCAATGTATGCTCAAAGAGATATATTTAACTCAAACAAATGAAATCAAATTTATTATCTCTATCTCAGGCCTTGTTAAGAGCAGTGTCTCAGGGGACACTAAAAGCCCTGAAACAGTCTTTTCAACTGCATTTGTCTCATCACTGCAAATACTGAGACAAAGACCCTACTACAGAGAAGAGGTATCATTCAAACATTTACATTTGGCTTTCTACAAGAATATGTAAGCCACAGCCACTCCACTGTCATAAATTCCCCTAGAGATAGATTTATAATCTCTTATTTTCATTTCCATGGAAAAATATTATCTGCTTTGCTCTCCTTTTGTTTACAAATGTTAACAAAAATCAAATTATTCTGTTTTAAAAGTTTCCTACAAAAGTTTCTACAAAATTCATTTAACACCAAGGGAATTCAGTTCCACTATACTAAGTCTTATATCTAATAATAGAGAAGATTGCAAGCTGCCAAGTTTGAATGTGAATAAAACTTATCCAGAGAGAAGTTTCAAAGCTTTGATATGGTTCTAATTCATCTTTTCATGCTGCTTTAGTTCAGATTTGTACCCCAAATTCCCACCCTTTCAAATGGTCTGGCTTCAAGGCTTCTTGGTCAGGCTGTTTTATCTCTTCTTTCTGAAAACTATTGAATACAATAACCTAAGGCACCAGCACCTTTGTAATGTTAAAAGACCACACGCCTCCAAGCACATATAAACCTGGTCAAGTTTAAATACACAGTCAAGTGTTTGCAGGATTGCACAGCTCCATTGACTAACTCACCGATGAACAAAATTGGAAAGGTGATAAAGAGCAAAAAGACATGGGGAACCAAGTTGAGGGCATCCACAAAGCAGACATTTCTTAGGACCCCAGCAGTGATGTTATAGGCTGAAGTGTTGTCATTACCACAGAATGCGAGCCTCATTGCTTCCAGAAGGTCTGTCCACTACAAAAAAAAGATACCAGGAACTTGTTGAACCAAGAGGGTGGCCAGCAAGACTTATAACATTTCTTTTAGCTAAACAAAAAATGATTATGTGCTCATCCAAGCACAACAGAGCTAAAGTTGTGTTTATAATAAATGTATTATTAAGTACCTGGACATTGACTATCCTGTGCAATTAATTTTAGTGTTGATTAAATGCATAAATACCGTGTTGAAGAGCTCTATATTCAAAAGAGTATATTGAGAAAAAGTTTTGAAAATTTTTATTTCTGTTTCTTGTAAGAAAATTCAAAGGCACATAAACTGAAGCCTGTATGTTACTGCTTATTTAATGAGGCCACATTCTGCACATATCTATGCAATATCTCTGTTCATATCCTCTGTTGTAGTTCATTTTCAGTGCAAGCTCTGAACTTTTGATATTTGTGGCTTGGCAGTTTTGCTTTCACTGATATTTTGTGTTTCCTCATTGCCCCAGAGAACAACAATGGTTACATTATAATTGCTATTACAGATGCTACATGCCAAACTGTTAACCAAAGTAGGTTGTGTTGAAGATTGCATGGATGGTAAATCAGTATTTATGTTCGAACCTTTAGATTCTTATGCAAATGCTTAGCTTCATCTGAGTAGTTCAATGGCTTCTATGATTACATTTGTGCACCAAGATGAACTTACATAGCCATGTCTGTATAGTAGGGGCCTGTATAGTGGGGGGGTCTGTACAGTGTATAGTATGACCCAGAATTATAGCTAGCTTCTGTTTTTTATCAGCCTATGTGTTACTTATTTGCTCATTTTTCTTTATCAGAAGATCAAACAAGATGGAAACCAAATGCTTCTATGCAGGCTTCTTTCTCTGCAAGTTATATGCAGTAACATACTTCTGTAGAATAGATTATATAAGCTTATTTGATCTTTTTTTAAAATACAAAGCTTGTCATTAATTCATGTAAATTCAGTAAAGCATATGCATGCTTTGGTGAATGTATCTTTTTGCAGCAACTTCGACACAAATGAGCTTTGTGGAATCAGAACAATATAGACATGCAAAAATGCAAGAATGTAATGAAGAAATAGGTTAGTTGGGTAAGAAAACAATGTTTTTTTTCTTTTCTCAAATAGCTCAGATGATAAGTTATATTACTCTCCTTATTTAAACAAAGAAAACAATAAAAGAATGCATAAGCTGCTCAAGTGTATCCTTGGAGTGAACATAAATATAGAGATTTTTAAAAGGTTATAGAGTTCAAAGACAAACCTTGAACCTCTGCTAAACCCCCTTTTTGCTCTGTGCTTGCTTTTTGTTTGCTCTGCAAAGTATAACCCAAATTGAACTATTTCAGTGAAACATGTAAAGGAGTTGGAGTTCCAGTGAAAAGAATGTGTCAAATGTAGGCCTTTTCCAAACATACTAGCAAGTCAAGGACTGACATTAGCCAGAAGTTAGGCATAACTCGGGGTCATATGGTGGACCACGTTTTGCAAAAATACGCGGTGTACAAATGTGATCTTACAAGAAATAAGAGAAGCAGTTGAATTATTCACATTCAAAAAATTAAGTGCATAAGGAAGAATTTTCAGCATCAAAATTACATGCTGACAAGAAAACTTATTCAATCTTCAGTAGGAATGTGGAAAATCTGTTTTTCAAAAGAACTACAAAGAGATTATTTGATGTTTTCTTTCTTTCTGAAAACTTGACATGTCTCCTTTAAGAGAAACATAATAGCAAAATAATCTTGAAAATCAAAAGTGTTGTTTCCTCATCTTTATTGAAGGTCAGAAGTCCAAGGAAGTCCTGCTGGGAATTTTCCTCCCTTTCCCACAAATATGACTCTCTTCTGACACAGCATAAGATGCTATTGTGGTCTAGTGGTTGGATTGGTACTAAAAGGTAGGAGTATCCTGCGTTCAAGTGACTCTCAGTGTAGCTTTTGGCTTCTAGTCAACAATAAAACTGGGAGAAAGTATTAAAACTGTGTCCAAGAGAGCAAGATAAGAGGAAACTGTTTTTTTTCTTAATTTATTTATTCTGGAAGAGAAATGAAATGTAGGCAGTAGATGTTCCCATGGAGTAATGGACTACTAACTCAGCTTTTCTCACCTAGAACCTACTAGCAGTTTATAGAGGTTTTGTATTGCACCTCAAACCCTCATCCCTAGGATCTACCCAGGATGATGCATAACAGCTGTCCTGGGCCTAATATTGTGACACCGTCGTATGTCCAGCACCACATCCTCTTAAAAATAGTTGTCCTTTGTATATTGGTAGTGCTAAAAAAAGATCTGGCCCTATCTTCAGTCCTGACAGACAGAGATGGTGCCCATCTGACTGATCATAGTTCTCCATACTACATATGATAGTTCTCCATAGTACGTATGAGCAGTCTATTCAAATACAATACTTGTGTTACAGGCTCATTTCAGAAAGGAGACAGAATTTAAGTGTTTTATCTAAAAAACAAGAGAGAAAATCAAGGGCAACAGGCTGGTTACTATATGTTGAAAGAAAAAAAAAAGTCAAAAGTATTGTAAAGTATTGTGTTGCCTGTGAACTGAGATATGCTACCTGACAATCAATTCCCAAGCTTTAAAATCACCAATACTTTATCATTGATCAGCACATTTGGTGATCATCTTCATTAAAGCTCCAAATATTTAACATCTATTCGGGCATTCAGACCAGTATCACAGTGCAGTGTTGATCCACTGCAGCTTATGATTTGCAGTGATGTCCACGTACGGCCCAAAAGCACTGGCTCCAGCTCCCTTTCTGGAAACCTCATGTAGGAGGCTCTGGAGATGCACAGATGCACATGCTCATGGCATGAAGCATAAATGCCCTTATGTAGTTTCCATGTCTTTCTTTGATCAACTTTCACAGATAGCGCAAATGAACTGGATTATATTCTACTGAAATGCAAGGGTAGGCTCTCTGCATGTGACAGTCCCATTTGGTTCAAGGCTAAAGTTAGCCATGATTTTCTGCTGCCTCAAGGCATGTCTCCAGATACTCATTTCAAACTGCCTCAGTATTTATATACTCTGCTCATCTGCAAGGATTAAAGGATAGAACAACAACAAAAAAAGACCCTAAGGCAGAAAAATAAATCCTTGATTTTTCTAGATAGTATTGAGCATTTTCCAGCAATGGTTGTACAGCTCCATCAAAGTTAACAGCAGTTGGACAACAAATTTCCAGGTGGAAGTGCTCCTCCAAGGGAGCAGTGTCTTCTCAAGACTTCTTGAGAAACTGGATAACATAATGGCAAAAATAGTGTGCCCACACTAAGATCCCATGCTTGCAAAGATTACTGTGGCTAATGGTGAGCACTTCCTTAGGGCTGCAATAGTGCATGTGGCACTTTCAAAAGTATCTGACTAATTTAAGAATCTAAATCGAATCTAAAGCCTACACATTCCAGGCAGAACTAGACCTGCAGAAAGGGGAACAGAGGTATATTGGCTACGTGAGGAATCGTTCTGTGCAGAGCATTGTAAAAGTATGTATTTAAATACACTAAAGACTTTTAAAATATTTTTTCCTAAGCAGAGTTTTTGATTACTGCTTAAGACCAAGTAGTGACTGAACAGTCTGATCTGGTACCCACTGGAAACCATGTAATGAAGAGCCAGGTTGAAGATCTCACAATTAACTCCAAGAAAGTTAGAAGAAAGATTATTGTTATTATTCCCACTCAAGGCTTCCCACAGTTTAGGCAAAGGTGATTTTAACCTGCCCATAGAGGAGGAGACATACTTTTCACTAAGCATCAAAGAGGAAAAGCAGGGTGTAAGAGGAGGTAGAGATCTGAAGAGATTTCTGGAGTCAGGCAAGGGAAAAGAGAAAAGCAGTGACTGTTGCAGTGAAGAGCAGTCAACCCATCCCCAACTCCACTTGCAAAGAACCCATCCTTGGTAGCACTGGCAGCAGCAGCCCAAAGCTTGGCCTCCTGGCATGGCATGTAGGTGAGGTAAGCAGCAAAGCCAGATCATTTTACCACCCACAACAATGTGCTGCCCCCAGCAGCTACCTGCTTCACCGTGGTCTACACGGCCTAGTGTTAAGGCAAATTTGCAAGGGAAACGTTAGTTCAGTCTCCAAATTAATGGTCCAATATGACCACAGTGTTATTCCCATGATAACTCGGTCTGATTGCAACAAGTTTGAGCTTCGTGCTTAAATATGCTCACGGGCATGGAGCTCAGGGGCACCATACTTCAGTTTCAAAGCGAGGTCCTTTGGGACCACCTAAAGGATCATGAACCACAGGATGTGTATAGCCAAGAAATGCCCACCGTTTTTTTTGGTGAATCTGTACTTGTATCTCTGCATTCCAATGGAAATGATGGCTATTGGAAAGTGCACAGGCCTCTTTTTCTTGTATGTATTAATAACACCTTTTTTTTTCCTAAATTCGTGCAGTCATGTTCAGTTAGGAATCTCTGGAGCTTTGAGGGTTTGTTTGTTTTTTTCTTTTACATGAAGGCAACTTTGCTTGACCGCTCTTTCCCATCCGAAAGAAGCAGCCTTTCAGAAAAACTGTTGAGATGCTTTTATACTCATTTCAGAAAACAGTCCTATCCATAGTCACTGAGGTTTTCTCACTGTTTGGAATGAATACAGGGAAGAGAATACCTGCAATAACATATTCTAACAATTTGTTGGATAAAAAAGTGACAAAATATCTCACCAAGCTTTAAAGTTTCTTAAGCCACTAGTGACAGACAAATAACTCTGCTAAAATACGCTGGGACTGTGCTCCTGCTTTGCCTGGACCCCTTTGTAAAGGCCTGCCATGCATGGCACATGCATGTCCTGGATTGCTCCTGCCTCTCCATGTCAATAGACATTTTTTACCACAAGATCAGTACTCTGCAGATCTCTAATACACAGGTGAAGGCTCCAAAGACCTGCATAAAGACCCGTTACACAAGCTGCTAGGAGAATAACTGTTATTGAATGCTCAGGACAGGCACCCAGAACATCTCCTGGAGGCAGATGTGTTCCCACGGAAATTATTTCCCTTTCTATTTGCCTAGAGTAGGTCACGAAAATTTGAGTGCACCGAAGTGAGTACATTGCAATATACTGGCTTCACAACTAATTCTAACAGGAATGTTACCCCTCATGATACTGATGCCGGCACACTAGGTTTAACTTAGCATTTCAGTCAGGGAAAATACAGCCATGTGATAAATGCAATCATCTGATAAGAAGTATGTGCTGCTATCTAAATGCACCAGTTCCATTCAACACCCCAACATGGGTGTTATTGATTCAAATAATGGCTGGACATTCATTGTAATTTAGTGGCAAATTGCTCCCTTTAATTTCAGTCTCTACAAACTTTAGAACGAGTCAAAAAGTTTTACAGGTGTTTTTCACTCCTCTCTTCGAAAATGGCCTTTATTGAGCAGTCAGCTAAAGACATGAGCAACACTTCAAAGGAGGGGAGAAGATAGAAAGAAGTACTGAGAGAATGGGCCCATGGTGGTGCCATGAGAGCAAGTTTCACCTCCCCAGCATTTACAGCAGTTCCTCATATCAGTTTCCCTGTTGGTTTATGTAATGAGGATGTAACTATCTGAATGGCTGTTCACTCTGGAATGAAACAGCTAAATAAAATTGTGTCCTTTAAGCATTTAAAATTTCATCTGAAGATCCCCATCACTGGCAAGACAAGCATTTCTATTTTAGGGTTAAAATATACAGACATTGCCATAACATATCAAACAGAAGTCGATACAAAAGAAATTCAGGAAAAAATGCTTGCACTGTATGAGAAAAGTGTTTTGTAGAGAAAGGAAAAAGTATTCTTGTTAGCAAGAATATGATGTAGCATTTAACCTGAACACTTTAAAAAAAATTAAAGGAACTAATTTTCAGAAAGATAATTGGGGATTCCCAAGGCACCAGATCAATTGCTGAGATATATTTTCCATAAACAATTAAGAAGATAATAGGAAAATGGCAGATTTTAATTCCCAAGAGAGAACATCCTCACTAACTGCAAAAGCTGTAAGAATTCTGCTTAAGTACATGTTAATTCCTTTTAGTTCTTGTGGAATGAGCTTAAAAATCTTCATGTTCAAGAGTTTCATCTTACATGGATTACAACTGTTCTGTGTGCTCTGCCAGGAGTGTGCTCCTCACTCTAAAGAAAAGAGTCCTCAGGTGGACCTTATCTGGGGGATATTGGAATCTTTTGCAATTTTTTTATTTCAGGAGTTCTGCATATATTTTTAAAAAGTTCAATAGCTACTGCAGGTCTTCACTTCCCAATTATAGTAGTTTACAGGACATATATTTCAATTCAGATTTTATTTTCTTCTTTGTCTTACACATATAATGTGCATTATATGCCCACCTACACAGATACGCATATATACATATATACATGTATATATACTCATAGATCTCTATATACGGACATGCATACTCATACATATGCAGGTTGGAGAAAATATTCAAGAGTTATAAAGAAGTAGTTAGTGTTTATCTTCTGAATTACTCAGACATTACAAAGGCAAGGATTTTTCTTTCCTTGTGAAATTTCAAAACAAACCCAAAAGTTAACAAAGGTTGGATTCTGAATGTATAGATTTGGATAAGCACAACGGAAGGTCTAACCCTGAGTTTTGCCACAGATTTTAGGTTAATATTCTGAATCCTTTTCCTTTCCTTTTTTTTTAAGGTACCTTTCCTTTCCTTTTATTAAGGTACCTTTACTAAAGGTACAAACCTTTCATTTTGTTCTTTTTATCTCCTTAAAATCACGTGGTCTAATGGAAGCTAAGTATTTTATAGTTTGCGCATTATTTGCAAAGAACTCTGAGAAAGTGCTAACCATGTAAGACATATTTTAGCAAATACGATACTCTAAAAAAACATAATTTTCCTTATTATTACTGTTTCAGCAGTGACCACCTATCCTAGAGATATCCTGCTATGTTTGTAAGCCCTGTCCATCTGGGGCCATCAGGTGATCAGTTATTTGAGATTGCTGCCAGCATTCGCATCGCTAATGGGTATATAGCAGCAGGCTGATCCAAAGCCTTGTGAATTTAATGCAGAGAAGCTCACTGATTTCAGCACATTTTGGATCACACACAGAGAAAACCCCAAGAGCGTGCAGCTCAGCCCAACATTGGCACTGCAAAGCGTTTCCCAAAAACATCTGCCGTGCTCTCACACCCCCAGCACGTTGCCTTTTCCTTTTGGTAAGCTTCCTAACACGGTGAGCATCAGCGTGCTGCCCTGCGTGCTGCGCAGCCCGCACTTCCCATGGCGAGCCAGGACGGTTTAAAAAAAGCAACACAGCCCTGCGACCAGCAGCAAGGAAAAACATCAAAAGGAGGGGGCTGTAAAGCCCGAGGACGCCTGCGAATGCAAAGGGGAAAAGGGGAAGAGATCCGAGCTGGAAGCCCGGCAAGGAGCAAAGGAGCAGTGCTGTCCCACAGGCATCGGGAAGGAGGAGGAGGAGGTGGTTAGTGGGGAATGAGAGGGGAGGGTCCCCATCTGGCCGCTCAGCGTTAGATCAAACTCTCTCGCTTACCTTGGCACACACCAAAAAACAAAATACCAACCCCAATTTTCCCTCGGCTCTGCTATGTGATCAATATCATCCCGATGGCAGGATTTTCCTCCACTTGGTGAAGCAGCTCCAAGCCCTGGAGTGGATTATTTTTAGGCTGGTGATGGGAAGATCAGCTGCTGCCTCCTATCGAATTTCCAAAGTGCACGAGCTCTTCTTGCCTTTCTCACACGCTAAAGGGGGCAGGAAGCTGGGAAGAGACAGGCAAGCAAAAACCACCAATTTTTCGCCTTCTTGAAGCGACGGTCCCCTGGGATTTCTTCCGCTCGCTTTTATATTTTCACACTGGCTCACAGATGCAGCCAGCTCAGCTGCACTCAAAAAAACTGAGCATGACACGAGGTAGCCTAACTCTTCTGGCAGCCATGGGAGTATCAGCTTGTGAATTTTTGCAATTTAATCTCTCCTTGTTTGAATTTGACAATAGAATTTTGCAAATCTTCCATCATCCCAAGCCAAAGGCAAAAAAAGTCTACTCGAATATTTTATTTTACCTTTGATTCCTGCAGATTCTGCTGCGTAAAATACAGAGCAAATTCCCCTCCTTTTTTTTTTCATACAGAAAAAGAGGAAATTGAGATAGTGGGTATTTTTTTTCTTTAATCAGATTTTTTTTTAATCTTAAATAAAAATATATACTGGGAATACATTTTCAATGTCATTGCACTTATTTACATGGAATTCATATTTTTGCAGCATTAGCCCTTGCAACTTTGAATATGTTTCCCTATTGAAAGAGAAAGAGGTCCCTAGAGAGCCTGCATGCTCTTGGTAGGTTTGTTTGTTTATTTTCCTGCGGTGCTACTGAAGCAACATATATCAGGCTTTTCCATCACAATAACTTTCACTTCAGCCATAAAACCTGAGGCCACAAATGGCAGAGATCATACTGCCAGATGCAGGACTCTGTGGTGCATCACAGGATGCACCACAGCTCAGCGTGTGTTTGAGCACAAGCAGTCCTTAGTGAAGTATTGCAGCTGGAGATCCTTGGGGATAGGTTTTGCTTGGACCTAGCAGAATTTGGTGGTTATACCTAGGCTGCTAGAGCACAAATGTTCATCAGTGGCTTGGGGTCAAGTTTGTTCTGATACCATGAAAGAGAGTGAAGGAAATCTGAGCTGAGAACATAGCTGGATGGTTGGGGCTGGATATTGGCAGGATGCATCAAAATCTTGTAAGCCCCTCCTTATCTTTTTCCTGTAACTTTTTACCTCATGACTGTAAGGTCAAGAAAGCAGCAACCTCAGATCTTCAGAATATTACTGCCCTTTGTTACGTCCCATTGACCTGCGACTACCAGCACCTCATTACACTGAGTAACTGAGGCAGTCCGACATGGCACCTCAGATGCATATGCATAGCAGATTTTTCTGCTTTCTTTCCTTTCCTTTCTGATTTTCTTTTAAATTTCAATGACTTATAGGAGTTTTCATTCCACATTTTTTTAAAAGTCATTGAGTTCATCATAAGTTCTGCTACATATGTATGTTTTCTTTAAGAAGATAAAAAATAAATCTTAAACCCATTTAACAAGAGCACCATAGCATGACATTTCTGAAGATGGACATAATTACAGTGTCGAGTGAAGTTTGTAGCCAGAATTTCCTCTATCAGAACATGAAAATTTTGCTCATTATCAATCATTTCCATTGTTGCTATTGAAGAAAATATATAGGAAGAAAAAAATAAAAATAAAAAGCTAAAATACATGTGGAAGCAACCGACATGTTTCATTTCATCTTGCTATTTTCTAACAGAAGCGCTTTACCTTTTTGCTTTGCATTTTTGCTTTACCTTTTACCGTGCTGTTTTCTAGCAGAAGCCTCCACTCGCAAAGCTAGGATGCTTTGAAATGTGTTTTTTGAAAGGATAAAGAAAAAACAGAAAGCTCCAAGATGATAGAACACACTTTTTCGATCTTATTTCGATCTTTCTGACTTTTCTTTTTTTTTTTCTTTTTTTTTGTATTCGCTTAGGCTTTTCATTTTGCCAGGAAAAAATAGCGGGGAACAGAGCACAGGATTATATGCTTCAGGATTATATGCTTCAATTTATGTTTCACGATGTGTTTGGAGCCGTAATTAAATGGAAAAAAAAGACAAAAAAAAAGACAACACAGGCCAGGTTGCAGGTAGCGTCAACTGAAATTCTGCACCACATCCCCCACGTTTGCTCCTGGAGGACCCCGGCTGTGGCTCCCAAGGCCCGGGTGCTCCCGGTGCCGCGCGCGGGACGAGCGGCGGGTACCTGCGCGGTGCGGGACGCGGCGGCCGCGTTTGCTCCCCAGCAGGCAGCCATCAAGGGGAAAAATGCATTAAAATGCCCTCAAAACCTAAATGGAGGAGAGTCAGCAGCAGAAAAATGCTTTAATAAATTAGCACTCTGCTACATGAGGAAATTGCCTGGACTGACTGTCGCGGTGGCGGGTCAATTTGCTGTAGTTTGCCGTTGCGCACTTTCCACGTGCATTTCCTTGGTTTATGTAAGTCACTGAACAGGAAAGGCCATTTGCAGCGTGGACAGTGTCCGCAGAGCTGGCACTCCTGCAGCAGCTGCGCTCTCAGGAGCCCGTAGCTCCGACAGCTCCCGCGTTGCAGCCTGGGCCGCAGGGCTCCCGCTGAGCGCGGTCCACGGGCACATCAGCCCCAAGCAACCAAGTCACCAGGCCCAAACGAGCCCTCGGCCAATACTAGATGAACGGGGGTACCCCGGGCTCTCCACGTGCTGGGCAGTGGGCTGAAATCCCCTCTTTGTGCCATGGCACACAGGTGATTTTGTTAGAGCTGGTGACACTGAAGTAGGTGTCTTGCAGAAACCCTCTCATGCACATTGTGCTGAACAAGCGGGGGAAAATTATCTGATATTTTTTAAATTTACATAGATCAGTTATACTGGGGCTTTTTGCCCTTTGATTTAAGCTTTTATAAACAAATGCATAAGTAAATTCTATAAGCTACGCTCTATTTCGTCTTTGTTTTACTTCTAGATTTGTTGCGGCGACAGAATCCCAATAGTACGGTGTCACAGCTCTTGCCATCGTATAAAAAGATCAGCTTGACAAGACTTCAATCTTCATTTTGTCTATGCATACAGCCCTATTAAAAATAAAATAAAATACTTGCTGTGTTGGTTTTAGTTACACCTTGCTTACTTTATCTCAGAAATGTTAATGAAGCAGCAAAGATGCATTACTCTATTGTTTTGGTTTTGTTTTTTGTTTTATGCAATGGAAAATGCAGCCTGGTCTTTGAATAACTTCTTTCTCCCTGTTGCATATTCATCGTGATTAAGCTTGGCGGGGGGAAGCTGCAAGAAGCTCAGTATTATTTGAAATATTTTCCACAGCTTTTTTTAAAGTTATTATTCCTTGTTTCTATGGGGAAAAATGTTGTGGAAAAATATATACAGCAAAAGTTTAACAGAGCGGTCCACACAGAGAGGAACTCTATAAGGAGAACTACAAGGAAATTTCCAAAGTCAGAATTCACCAGCATGAAGAGGTAGCTAAAGCCAGCAGACTTCAACAGGGATTTCCTGTACTCTTGTGTGTTACTCCTCAAATTTTTATCTTATTTCTAAACAGGCAAACCTACTAGCTTGATTTCATCCTGTCTACAAACATGGCAGGACTAAGGACCATTCCTTAAGAGAAGTCATATCTTTTCCTCTTTTTTTTTCAGGCAAGATACGTGGTGTAATTTCCTTACTTCTCTCTAAACCATCATACTTCATTCTCTGAAGTTCTGTGTCTCAAAACAAGGAACTTTTCGCAAAGCCCATGTTAAAGTTCCCAGGGAATAAAAAAAGAACTTCTATTAAAATTCACTTTCATTAAAAAACAGGCCAGCTTTGTTCTTTCGCGTTGACTAATCCTGAAATGGGGGAGCTAAATGCTAATGTCCTGATCTCTGATCTTCTGTTATTCTCTCTTTGCCGGTGTCATCTGTGACCCTTGCTGAAAGCAGGAAAAAAAAAAAGCCCAATATTTATCTTACAAAACATAAAATTCTACTAAATCCCCATAGTTACATGGATTAAAAGCTCTAGCAGAATTTAGTTCAAGGGACTGAGGTTACCTTAAAATAACTCTATTGCCTTAGAGCAGGATATGGCAATGGCAGGCTAGGGGAAGGCAACGGCTTATCAGAAGACACAGAAGACCATTAACGACAACAAACTAAAATATCCTCAGTTATGTAGCAATCAGCATTACCCTTCCTCTCAGCACAGAAAGAGTGGGGTAAATTGTTAAAGCACAATTTGGTCCAAATACAAGACTTCAATAATATGACACCATAGGGTAGAAAATAGTCTTTGGGACTAAGATGATAGTTCGTAGAGGACAGTAGTGGACAAACAGCAGCACGAAGTGCTTAGTGCTTCAAGGCAGACTCTTGGCAGACATGTAAGATTTATTAATATGACTTAAGGGAGATTTACATCATTTTTATCACAATAAAGTAAATTATCTGAGCAATGTAAAAACGAATTAAGTAGACTTTTGTCAGCAGTCACTCTCTGTTTTACATCTTGTTCCTGTAATGGTCACAGGATTGGCTGGGAGCACTGTCTCATTTCAAGTGGACCAGCGGATTATTTTAGAACTTTACAAGTGAAATGCTGAAATGCTGAGGCAATCTGGAGATTGTCGAACTAGTATGATCAGAATGATTCTGGCCAAATTTTCTGTTTATGAAGTGTTTTTCTAACTCGATGACACATGATGTTGTGAGTATTCTGATGAATTAATTTATGCGTTCTCCAAGTTATCCCAAGGACACGAAGAATAAACTAGTACAGGGACATGTGTGTGTCTTACGTGCGCAGTAACATATCGCTTATCATTCCAGTGGCAATTAAGAATGAGCCCCATCTGCACAACTCAGATACAGATCTGGCCTGTAAATGAGTCATCATCCAGCAGATGTTTCAAACTAAAAGGCACATTTTTTCCTCTAGTAAGACGGATCCCGTGTGTTAGCTTGCAGCATCTGACCACTAGCCGTGGCTCAGTGATGCCTGAGAGTAGCAGAATGTAGTTGGTTTGGGCTTTGAAACACAAGGCAACAGTCATTTATGGTATATGTATGTATGGCATGCTATATGTGAACAGATGAAATGGCATCTTCAGGAGGTAGATTTCCTATTTACCATTGCAGAAGATCCAGATGAAAATATGAGTTCATGAAACAAGATTGTCAACATCTGTTGCATGCGCTGTAATGTGAGTAGCTGATGTGTATATGCACTCTTTACTTACACAAAAAAAAAAAATTGTCCTCATGGCAATATTTTATTTTTGGAGACCAGTAGCTAATGACATTTTGATTAGTGCGGCCACACAGAATGGGGAAACAAACTGTGAGAAGAAGTGAGGTGAAAGAAAGAAGAGTCACATTAGAGGATGACTCTGAGAACATCTGTCTTGGAGGAAAAACACATCTGCACATCCCCTTCTGACCTACATTAAGCAGACACTTTTGAAAGGCCAGGTGGCTTCATTTGGACCGAATATTTGGCTGAAGAACAAAACCATGATGAAAATACACTGGTCCAAAGTGTGGCAGTTCTTAAAAGGACTTTTATTACTGCCTGTTCTGGGCATGTAACTGTTCATATTGATTCCACTATCACGTTAACACAAGCCAGTTTTCATACTTTGAAGCATACAAAACTCCCCTGAAACAAAATGTACTAGTATTCAGTCATCTTCCATCTTTGCACAGTTACAGAAGAAAAGAGGGATACAGGGGAAATTTCCTGTTCCATATCAAGACTCACTACTGGACCAAATAGGTGTCATTGCCTCTGAGGTCTACACAGACCTGAGCTAAGAGAGTCACTCATTAGGGAAGACAAGGGAAAATTAGTCTGCAGTGATAATTATGGGGGAAATGGAGCCTGAAGAGAAAGATGCCTTATAAAACAGTTAGATGCTGATTCTCATGGTCAGCATGGCCATGTTCAGCCTGAGGAGGAGCTCCAACTCCAGAAGGGAATCCCACTGCAGCCATCAGTGCACGTTCTGCCTGAGACACAAGTAATCCAGCCTAAAAAAATACTTATTTCCACATTACACATATTTTCAGGAGGCTTCCAAAGTTAGTGACAGGAAAAGGAACATAAGTATGTTTGAGATAATGTAACAGGTAACCAATGAGTATTTAAGTGGCATTCACTGTAGTGGCCTTTGCAAGTGCTTGAGTGAGAAGAGATAGCAAGGTTTTCCAAAAATCGAGATGCAGATGTGCTAAATGACTTGCCTTAAACTTCCCAGGGAAGCTTGCTTGTTTGAACACGGATCCTTGTATTTCATCAACTAGAACAATTTTGAATTCTCTAAATTGTTTTAAGACGCAGTAGGGAACAAGTGACATGCAATGCATGCAAATTGTAGCTCAAATCACAGAATCACAGATCCACAAATGCTTAAGGTTGGAAGGGACCTCTAGAGATCATCTAGTCCAACCCCCCTGCTCCAGCGAGAGTCTACTGTGTAATACTGAAGTGCTGTATCTTAGAGAACAGATGTCTGTTCAGCAGAGGCTGTGGGTTGGAAATACAATTTGAGAGTACATGGTAGGTCAGACTGAATTTTTGGTCCCACATTGTTACCAAAAGCTCATGAATTGTAAATTTCCAACAAATCTTATTGGAAAACGACAAAAATCTTCGAAGGGCAAGGATAAGAAAGCTATGTCATAGGATGGAAGTTCTTCTGGAGCTGGGTTGAGACTTCCTATTCTTGTGAGGTTGAAGCTAGAATTAGAAAGTATGTCACCGTTGAGCTTTAGCACAGTCTTAAACCACAAAAAAGTAGTTCTGTAGTTCCAAATGCTCCAGCATCTTCTCAAAAATCACTGAAATTATATTTGGGGATCTTACTGGCCCATCCGCAAATTGGTCTACTTATGAGGCCTGCTGATAGACAACTTCTATCTCTAGAAAGCAGAGGTTTCTAGAGGTTGGATGCACAGATCTAAGCCTCTTCCAAGACGCAGTTCAGGGTACACCTCAGGGTACACCTGAGGTAGTTCAGGCACTTGCGGTACTTGAGGTACTAAGGTACACCTGAGGTAGTTCAGGCACTTGAGTCATTTTAGCTCTACTGATCAGTTTAGCTATCTGTTCTACTTCAGTCAGGTACTCAAGGTCACTGCAGTCATCACTAAATTAATCAAAAGCATGTGATTGAACTTGTTTGAGAGTAACCTATAGAGTTATTTTATATTCCAGATGCTTTGAATGTTCTATATCTTTCTCAAAAAAAAAAAAAAAGGAAATCCTTTAATCCATAATAATTTAATCTCTAATCCAAAATCAGCGTAGTTCTAGTTTTGAGGGTGTTTTCTACCAAAAATTAAAACCTAGGTCAAATGTTTCACAGCTGTATGTCAGTCTCTATAACATATACTCAATGACATTGCCTTTCCAGCAGTATTTCAGGCTACAGGGTGGCTCACGCCTTGCTGTGCATAGTCCAAAGTAACTACATCTATTAGTTGGAGTGTGAGAACTGTCTGTCAAAAGTTTCCATTGTAACAAAACAGGAAGATTGTATGTGCAGACCTGAGCTCTCAGCAGCTGTTTTGAGGCAAGTGACCCTACAGAAACATGACAGAAAGTATCTTTGAGACTGAGAAGACACTTTGCTAAACACAGGGGCATGAGAGAAAGAAGAACTTTATGACGCTGTTGGCCATTGCCTAAGCAATGGTGAGTGGGAAGTAGATTTCTTAAGAGCATGAGTAGCATCAGGAAAATCTGATCTGTCTGATCTTTTGTACAGCACTCATTGGCTCACATGATCATAGAAAAATTATTAAGAAGACTACTTATCTGACCCTGAAAAATTATGTTCAGGCTGTGCATGTGCTTTCTATCTACGGCTTGTTCTGCAGGTCATCAGCCAGCGATGAGCTTGGAAATAGGAACCAGTCCAAACAACAACACTTTACTATACTTGCTTCCCATCCAGCTTGAGGCCTTGATACAGAGAGGGTGTTTACACTGAAAGAAAGAAGAGCAACAAGTGTGCACAAGTAAATCATTTCACTTAAAAGGAAGCTATACCCCTACATTCTGTTTTCTAATGCATAGGAAATCCAATTCAATATAATCATAAGAGAAATCAAAAAACACAGTCAGTAGAAACTTAAAACAGTAATACCAGAATAGCATCTGCAGAAGCTATTTAATGGGCGATACTCCCAGATAATTGTCTGGCAATGCACGTATAGTAAAAAACAGCCGGTGATATTATTTAGTTCTCCATGGAAAGACTTCTACATCACTGTCAGGGCTAGAAAGGCAATTTAAGTAAAGTTATAATTCTCCAATTCTTATTCCATCTCTGACAATGATTTCCTCAGCTGATTTGCTTCCATAGGGTAGGTGCTACCGCTGTTAAAATAGTGTCAGTAGATGGCACTGTTCTCATCAGCTGCAATACATGTGAGTGCGAATGCTACCCGCGTTGTTAATTTTGGGCTATGCTGGGTTGTGCCATGTTATAAGGCAGGAGCAGTTTCAGGAAACAGATAGAGATGTATGAGCCATATAAATCTACAATTAAATCTACTGCTTTAGATAAAGTAAGATATAAATTGCTTTAGACTAGGTATGGATAAAGTGAGTTATGTTCTGATTAGGCCACAATTGTACATCATGGATTTCTCCACATCTGGGAAGGTGACCTGCAGCCAGGGATGCTCAGTGCCAGACAAAAAGGAGGCCGGATAGACACATTCCTGTATATTCCTGTGCTTCTGTTGGAAGAACGCGTTGCTGGCTGAAATGTGATGTTTGTGTCAAGCCCAGGAGGCCTGCACTCTGCTAAGACATAAAAAAAGACCCAAAAGCCAGTGTCCCTTGTCACCTCTGTTGCCCACAAGTGAATGTTTAGTTCATCATATTAACTTACATATTTTGTAATTAAATATAAACTCGCCCTTGTTTGAGATCCTTCACTGAATTTTCCTACAGCATCTTTCACTTACATTCCCATGTCTCTTAACTCCCCATAGTAATTTATGGAGGCACTGAGTTAAGAAATAAAACACATTTTCTCTGGCTGTTTCTTGGCCAGTCATAATGTTGATAAAATTACAAGAAATGGGTCTGAAAAAAAGATAATTTATCTCACTTGTTATCCAAGGAAGCAGCAACTATACCTACAGCAAACTCTAACTCTGTGACAGTGTCATCTGTCAATGAGGGAGATATCACATCCCCATAGGCAATTTATTAGAGAGTGCAGTTATTTTTCGGATTAAATTTCTAGTAGACAGTCTGAGCATCCTGCAATATAACTCAAGTTTATAACTGCTTGTCCACACTGACATGACACATTATTTTCTCTTTTCTTGCACATATTTATTTGAAGACTATTAACATATTTCCTCTCAGTTTCTGCTTCTTGTAATTGAAAAAACTCCTTTTCCTCAGCCTTTCTTCACAGTTACAGTTTAGTAAGGGAAACCACGAAGGAATTTAATTCTTTCGCTTTAGCAGCTGCCAACAACGTCTTCCTGTTTCGGCCCCCCATAGCCTGCTTGGTGGAAGGGAGATGCAAGAACAGCAGGCTAGGAAAAAAAATCAGCCAGTCCTAAGTGTGAAAAAGCATTAGTTCAAAAAACGCCACAATGCCAAACCGTGACATCTCCTGACATTCTGTACCAAGACCTAAGATTAAGTCAGAAGACTGAAAGCGACTAACCATTGGAAAAAGATACCACATGCGTACAAAACCCTTTAAGTAGTAGGGAACTTAATATCAGAAGACTTTAGGGAGGATCACACCTAAGCAACACTACAAAATAAAAATCAAAAACTACCAAGAAAGGTCCTAAAGGTCTTTGCCAGCGTGGTGGCCAGGGGCTCAGCCGTGCCTGTGTTAACAGGACACACTAACTTGGCATGCAGGAAAGATGAGGTTAAAGAATGAGGGTTGCGGGATCCCTAGCACTAATAAAATCCTTTTTTTTTTTTTTTTCCAGGATCAAGCTGCTGATACGACAGACTCACCCCTTCTCTAGTCACCCTATTTTACATGGGTTTTTTTCTTGTCATTGAAGATTTGTGTCCTGTTTTATTTTTTGCAAAGCTTAATATCACCTATCTAGAGAATAATTCAAAGATTTTGCCTTCAGACACAGGAACCCCTGGAAGCTTACTTAAAGGTATCCTTCCTTTGGCTATACAAGAAATGGAGGTATTCAGGCTCCCTGTTTTATTGTCTCATTTAAATGACTTAGGTAGGATGAATGCTGGTAAACATGATATGGGAAATAAAGTATACGCATAATTTTTGCATAAACATTTGCAGCATCAAGGATTTGTTTTGCAGAGTGATTTGGGTTCTCTTACAGTGAAAAATAAAGGTGAAATTAGTGTTGTTGCTACAAGAATTAATAATTATTTTATAGCCAGATATGTAATGTCAACAACATTTGTCAAATAATGTAATAGAGTTAGTAATAATAATACAGACTTTAGCTGAGCTGTCTGAAATCCCTTTTAAATATACACATTTCAGTTCTCTCTGATTTCTTCTGTATTCATTAGATGGCCAAAGGGAAAACAATCCATCCCTGGACACTGAATTAAACAACCGTGTATTTCAGTACCTTTCAGCAAAGCAGATTGTTTCACATCATCTCTGCAGAACATCTGAGCAATACAGCAAGTCAAGTGTAAGCTCTAAGTAATCATGCTTCTTTCCATCTGCTTTTCAGGGGTGACTTACAGCAATCTCAGGCCCACAGGCACTTCCTTGACCTTTTTAAAAAATAAGTTTTAACCCTTATTTATCTAACTCTTATGGACAGACACATAATATTAACCCAGGACTTGCATAAAGTTTCGAATAACAAGAACAGGTGATTGTCTTGGCATTCTGAGGCCCAATTTTCATTTCACTTATACTGATTTGATTCAAGTGCAACTCCAATGATTTCACTGGAGCTTTCATGGTTCATTGCAGGGAAAGGTAAGACCTGAATATCTGAATGTTTCTATTGCTGTACAGGAGCAGAGAAAGAGTAATTTCCAGTTTACCTATTTCAGTATTACACTGGGTATCATAGACTTCCACCACATGCTTCCACTGACAGTATCATACATGTATCCGTAGCATTCATGATTACGTATGTCCTAGGAAAAGGCAGTTGGATCTGCCTGCAATGATCGTGGGTTTTTTTTCTTTCACATAAATGGAAGTCACTTCAGACACACAAAATCCTGTTCTGTCCCCTGTTAGGTCAATGCTGGTTTTACCACTGTTTTCCAAGGAGTCAGGCTTCCCTCAGCCCATCAGAGGGCTCTTCTCCTGCAGCCCCCATGTGAGCTTCAGGGAATGATTACCGTATATTTTGCCTATCTTCAGGACTGAGAGCAATGTTAAAATTAGCATGAATGGTAGAAAAAGCAGAGTAGATCTCCTGACTGGCAGTTCAGAGGGCATCGGTTTGAAATCAGGCCCCAGCTGTCGTTAGGAGTCAGGTTTCATCTCTGCCACAGCTGATACGCATCAATAACAGTTACTAATAACACAGTGCATACTCAAATACTGCCCCACACATGCAGGGGGCTAATATGTGTTAATTCCAAAGTGCGGTCCTTGTTAGCATATGATTACTGTTTTTTTTAATGGTGATTACAGTAATACCTGAGCACAGATCTGCCTGATACCTCAGATGTATACATTGTTCATACCCCTGTATACAAACATGAATGAATAGACTTTCTTGAGAGAAACTACAATGTGATACTTTACAGCAACTGAACTGTGGCCAGAAAGGAAATTCACAAGTTTTATTATCCCCAGTGGAATCATGCAGCATGGAACATGTTTTTAATAGAGATCTTTTCCCACTAATTTTTCTAATATATCAGTATTTCCTTGAAATGAGCACATTTGGCCTTGTTTGTTCAGAGATGGTTGGTCATGACATGACATGGGACAGGCAGGTTGTACAGTCACAAGGCTGTGACCACGGCATTTAACGTGGGAATGTGAAGGCTGCTACTTAGTGATGACAGAGAGCTGAAACTCTTTCCTCCGCATGGGGAAATCTGCACCTCTAGGCCACCTCATGACTGCATGAAACTCTCCAAAGAAATGAGAAGTTTTATGTTGATAAAAAAATAAAATCCTTACTTTGTTTTGTTCTGTTATTAAGAATAGCAAATGTTCTATCTTACCAGGAAATGTTACCAGCAGTTCTTTCAGGAGCAAGATGCCAATATAATACAGAGGAAACAGGTCAGAAGGTATTTAAGTACATTCGCTCCTGGTGCAAAGGGAAAAGTGAATGCAAAAGGTTTTACATTAAGTATGGTCTTGTAAAGAAAATTGTACTAGAGGAACCTCATCTAGAAAGATCAATGATGTTTGCCAGATCTTCCAGTACGGTTTCTCTTATCAGTAAATGAAAGTGGAATCTAGACTCAGCTCCCCATTTAGGATACCCCTGGACTTTGAGATACTGAAGTTAATTTTGTAGATGATTTATTTTAAAAAAAATTTATTTTATTATTACTATTGATAAATCGTCCAATTTCCATAATGTGATGAACCAAAATACAGAAACTCAATGTTTTTAACACATTCTCACTTAGCAGGCAGGAATATTGGATAGTGTAACAATTACCTAAGTCACTTAGAAAGAGATTTACTATAGTATATATTTTTCTTATTCTTCAGTTGATAAAGCTTTGTACATTCTCTTTGCAACATGAGTAACTTTATCATAATACCTTCCAAAATGAAAATTCATGTTTCAAAATGTATGGAAAAGACAATGCAGTAAGAAATGTGATTTAGGAATTAATGCATACATATTACATGATAGTACATCCACCAGATTCTCTATATAAAGTCCTGTTTATGGCTTCTTTAAAGAACTATCTCAAAGATCATTACAAACTCATATGATTTAAAATAAAAGTTAGTCCATAAAACTGATCCCAAATGTACTTGCATCTTTCCTTGACACAAAAAAGATTTGGGTTTTTTTTGTTTGCAAAAGAAGTAAATGTTGTCTTTACTAAGAAGTTAGGCTAGAATTTGACATATTTGTTTTTCTTATATGTAGTCCTAAAAGAACTGATAGGTAGGGTGTAGTAACACTGGTTGCATCAGGTGAAGAAGTCACCACTAAAAGCACTTTGCTTCAGACTCTCCTAGAGACCCTCCTTCCAGCCTGCCACACACCTAAAAAAAAAAAAAACAAAAAAAAACTGAAAACTGCACTGAACTGGATGTGAAACATTTCCATTATGGAGTGAGCATGTCAGGGTTCAAGACTGAGCAGACGTGCTTCGCCACCCTCTATTTTTCATTTTCTTATGAGCATTAAACATCACACTCCTGTACAGCCTTATATTGGTAGTGTAATACTTTATTGTAGCCATCCCACCTTCCATGGCTTCGCTCATAGAACTTAAGATAGGATGTTTTCATATGCCTTCAGCAAATGGAAAATAGAAGCGATGATGGGAAGAAGATTCCCCCTCGTGTGATTACTCTGCCCTCTGCTGGGACTCATCACGCAGAAGGAAACGACACAGGCCAAACGCATAAAGAGTGAGGATTTATACTGAAGGAGTTGAAGGAAAACAGCATCTGGTTTATGCAGCTTCCTAGACATGATGCGAAAGCGCATGCCCAGCAACACCGCAAAAGGGCTATGTGCTATTGAGCAGCACCGAAAGCCACCTTGGATATAAGGTAGGAGATGCCGCTACACCTGTGCGCAGGTAGGTACACAAGCAGCGGCACCTTGGAAAACGTTATCTGAGGAAAACGTGCGGTGACTCTATGTCTCATGCCCACTGTCCCCGGCACAACCCCACCGAGGTGCCCAGCCGGCCCAACACGCCCCGGCTCTCCCAGCGGCCGTTCCCG
>NW_010589945.1:135779-223657 GCF_000705375.1 Tinamus guttatus
GGGGAAGCGTATGGGCGCTTCGGGGTCTTTCGTATATATGCGTGTGCCTGTGTACATGCGTGCGTATAAACCCCCTAGTGAGGCGCCTTCTGATTTTATAGAGGGAGGGGTGCACCCCTCGGAGTCAAAAAATGCCTTTAGAACCGCGTCGGTGTAGACGTTACCCAGCCCAGCTGTTGTTGGTCAAACGGGTGGGTATGTTTGAACCAGGCGGCCCGAAGCATAAGGAGAATGCCTCTTGCTTTGGCGCTTGTTTACATGGGTGTGACTTGACGTGGCTCTCTGCTGTCCTGCTTCTGAGACTGGTGGCAGCAGTAATGTGGGTGTTGTCACCTCCTAAGAGCCAGATTTGGCCGTTTTCCTTTATAAATGTTTATCGTACCGAAACAAAAATGATCTTGCTTTGCCATGGTGAAAACTTTTTTTTCCCTCACCAAATTATCTGTGGTTGCACCTTAAAAAACTCTTGCTGGAAGTTTGGATGGAACCTAACTAATATGTTTCATGTTCCTTGAAGAAAAAGCTAGTTCTGTAACTGAATAGCAGTTTTGTCTGTTGTCAGGGTTGTTTCTGAGCTCTTAAGTGACTCTTTTTTGAATGTGTCCTTCCACCCGTTGTGCCTAGCGGATTGTAGCATGCTGGGGTTGCGTATTTATGGTAACATTTCTGACTCCCATGTTACTCAAGGTACCTACCTGCATGCTAGATCAGGTGTCATACTGGCTTAAATCGAAGTGCAGCTCAGGCTTGACATTTTAGGATCTAGCAAATTTGTTCTTCATTTCTAAAAGTGGTTCATCCTTGTATCAACAGGAACAGTTTAATAACTAGTTCCCCTTTCTTTCTTTCCAAATTTAGTCCATGGATGAAACAGAGCATTGTTCAGTTTAGCACACTATGACAGGCAAGTTAGTAATGTTGTGTTAGCAACCTCCTGCTTCTGTAACCGTTATGTCTTATTTTAATAGGATTCAAGGCAAAATAAGTTGTTGTTCTTTTATGCTCATTCATCTCTGTCACTTTCTGCCAACAGTGTGTGGGTTTCTACAGACCACGATGAAATTGAGAAGGTTGCTAAGCAGTTTGGGGCTCAAGTTCATCGCAGAAGCCGTGAAGTGTCTCAAGACTCCTCTACTTCTCTAGAAACTATCAGAGAGTTTCTGAATCATCATCATGGTACATGAGCATTATTCATTAAGTTTCAGTAGGGAAATGTGCTGAGTTCTTGTATTTTATTAAAGACTAGAAGGATGATGTGTTTATTTTATTTGGAAAAAAAAAGGAAAGTAAAGCCTATACCAAATAGAAGCTAGTAATGTTCTCTTTTTTACGTGGCATTTGCTCATGCCACACTCTGAAATTGTGCATATTAAAAAATCACTGTTTCATAAATGTTTGTTTTTCTTTAGAGGTTGATATTGTAGGAAATATTCAAGCAACATCTCCCTGTTTACATCCCAGTGACCTTATAAAAGTGGCAGATCTGATCCAGAAGGAGGGCTTTGATTCTGTCTTCTCTGTTGTAAGAAGGCATCAGTTTAGATGGAGCGAGGTGAAAAAAGGAGGTAATGTTTGTTTGTTTGTTTTCTCTCATTACAATTATACTCAATAAAAATGTTGTGGTACAGTAGGAAGTGGTACCAGAGGCACAGACTTAAGTCCAAGTAATGAGATCACTTGGAAATTTCTTTATATGGTTTTATATGATCATCGTTTATATATCAAGTTTATGTATAGTTGTTGCTCATTGTTTTGCAGAAGTGATGAGATGCTGAAAGTGCAAACGTTATTAGCATGCCCAGGCTCAAAACAAAAATTTCCCAAACTGTATGTGTTAACTTCTGCTTGGCAGGTATTCAGGTGTATACTAACATGACCCTGAGGTCTTAATTAGGAAAGTGTTTTGTTCTTTCTTTGCTCTGGCTAGTGAAAGGCTAGTATAAAGTCTAAGTGAAGGTGGGATCGCAATCTCATAGCCTGAAGGCTTAGGGTTTATTTCAGCATGTTAATTAGACTGTGGACTTATGTCAGTTTGCAAACTGCCTTTGAATCATTAATTCTGAGCTCATGTTAATTGGCTCATATGAAGAAATGTGCTTATTTCTCATTGCAAAGTGTGCTTCTCGACTACAGTTGCCAAGATGAATAAAGACTGAACTCTTCGCTAGTAATTAAAGATTGTGCATTATTGTAGTTGCAGAACTACCTGGCATTCTTGTACAAAGATCTCCTCCCCACACTTTTTTTTAATTTCTGTGCTATAGAAGAGTATGTGAAATATAATTGAAGCATGGTACTAGAGATGGAATGAAAGTTAGGTTTTTGAATAGACAATTTGAACATCCTAATTGTTTCTGAAAAGAGGAAAAATAATGTTATGCAATTTGTATGTAACTTAGAAGACGAACATTAAAATCATGGCTGAAAGTTAGGATTCTGTGAATTGTGTTTTAGGCATCCAGGACTAAGTCCATTTAACATCTTGTGATGCTAACAGGAATGTGGTGTTTCAGGTAACAGCAATTACGAAAGTAGAATGCAGTGTCGGACTCTTTTCAGGTAGTTTTAAAGTATGTTACAAGTATTTTGTATCTTTTTACGTGTATTTTTATTGTTCCTTCTCCTTAGCGGATTAATATATGTGTACCCTGAAAGAGAACAGTGTCTCTGTGGTTGGCTGCATACTTCCTGGAACAAAAAGCTGTAATGTAGTTATTAAATGTAAAATGTGTGTATATGAAAGCATCAGGATGTTTGGTGTATTTGAGAATTCCCACCATTTTTTTTGTGGGTCATCGTATCATGAGAGCTGGTGCATTTTAGCTGTTTTGTGGACGAATTTGAGTGACCTAAGCATAGGTGTCTCTGGTCCTTGGCTCAGTTTCTGCTTGATTCACTACAAGTATTACTTCTTCAAGGTCTGTTGAGAATGGCTAATATGGCTACTTTTTCTGGTCCTTGGCTTTGTTTCTGCTTGATTCACTACAACTATTACTTCTTCAAGGTCTGTGTTTTGTTTATTTATGGACACTGATTAAACCAGTTGAGAATGGCTAATATGGCTACTTTTCAAGTAGGAAGTGATGATGTGTTTCCATAGGCAAAACTGCTTCTCATAATGTCTTTATACCTACCAGATTTCAGGCTGGTTCCCTCAGCTTTCAGAGTTTATTTAGGGCATCTTTGTTTTTAGGTGTAGGTAGATAATTGTGTGTGTGTTTAAGTTTAACCCTTCCTGTAGTGTGCTGGCAGATACATAGAACATGGAAAGTCTGATGTTTCCTTCACACAGGCAAGAACTCTCCAGAAGAAAATTTATTAACCAACTATGGAGCTGAGGGCCTCTCAAGAATTTTTGTTTTCAAATTGGAATGAAAAACATTGTTTTTCCTCTGCTAGAAATGTAGGGCAGTCCCCCAATTTGTTATTACCAGTTATAACAAAGAACACACAGTTCAGTGATTCTTTGTAAAGCTAAGCTATGAGAAACAGCAGTGAAAGAAGTGAGCATCTGAATTATTCCTTTATTCTTTAAATAGCTTTCTGTTATATTAAAAAAAAAAAAAGTTACGAAGTGTCTTCGAAGAAGGATTTCTGGAAAACTTATTTTGTTGTTTTTCTTTGCTATAACAGAAAACAAAATGACAGAGCCCCAAAACCTAAACCCAGCGAAACGGTACCGGCGACAAGATTGGCCTGGAGAGCTGTATGAAAATGGCTCATTTTACTTTGCTAAGAGGCATTTGATTGAGAAAGGCTACTTGCAGGTTAGTCTTTTTGTCCTTTGTGGCTTTCTAGAATAATGCTTCTCGCACTTCTGACGTGGAGGTCCTGGATTCAGTAATGTCTCTCTTCTGGCAGTGTCTAGTACCAGCACCCTGACCTCAGGATGGTTAACTTCAGTGTGGTTGAACATTGCCCACTGTAGGTAGGGCAGTTCTGGTAATAGCTTCCTCCACAGGAAATATATTCATACAAATAATATTTGTATGTCTGGATAGAAGCCAAAAAGGATACGGTATTGAGATTCACATCAGTTGGCTTATTCATGGCCAGTTTAAACCTTTGGTCTTGTACCAGTTTTGTACTGTAATTTAAAAAGGGTCTTTTCCCACTACCTCATGTAGTGCATTACCAGTGAGGTAATACAGAACAAGTGTATTTACTTCAGCTTTTATTTGTCCACTCGCATAGCCCCTTAATTTTTCTCATGTAAGACAGGCTTTCCATCACAAATTATTTCCAACATTTGTCACCAGAACTACACAAAAGTCTAACACCAATATTTCCATATTTCTACTGGAAGTACTTTATGAGGTATGGCAAGAATATAAGGCTCTTGTTTCTGTCTTTTGAAAATAACTCACTAGTTATTAACTTAGGTCACTATAATTTGGGTAGATCCATGTAGTGCCAGCAGGTGCTGTGTGGACTTAAAGCACTGAGCTTCATTGTTTTGTACATTCTGTGAAGACTTGAGGTGCTAAATTTTTGATGATCATTCTTTTCTCTCTCTCTCTCTCTCTTTTTGTTGGTTCTCTTGTGTTGTAATTAAATTAGGATTTAGTGGATGTGTTTCTGGTTGATATGAAGTCTGTGTAGGTAACAAAAAAAAAATGTATACTTCTGAGTCAATGCCAAATGTGTTACTATTTTACTGTATTAGATAAAAAAAAACCTAGTCAAATCACTATGATCTATTGACTAGAAGGCATAACATCCTTATAGCACACTTTGTGCAGTTGTAAACTGAAGATATTTATTAATTGTTTTGCCCATGTAGAGTTACTTAAAATTCTGTGTAATTGGCAAAATGTCATTGTTGGTGGTTCAGTTGTTTTTAAGCCACTATGACTGCTGCATAAATGGGTCTCTAGGCTTTATTGCTTGCTCCTTAGTACAGTTTTATGGTTGTATTAGTCCAAATGGAAAATGTTAATATGTTATTTTTCATTTAGGGTGGTAAAATGGCCTACTATGAAATGCGTGCAGAGCACAGCGTCGATATTGATATAGACATTGACTGGCCGATTGCGGAGCAAAGAGTGCTGAGGTAAAAACACTTTTGGTTCCCTTATGACTTCTGTATTGCTCACTGTTTCGAATTATGATCCTATGAATTCATAATGTTTGTTTAGTTTTAAGATTATAACTTAAAGTAAGGATCCATCATTTTTTCCTCTGTTGAAATCTGATGAATTACCTTTGCTATTTCATTTTTAAGATTTCAACCTAGGGCAAAAGGAGATTGTAACTCCCTCTATATCCCAGAGATGTTAGTATCAGCTATAGCCTTTTTTGTCTGTGCTGTCTTGGACTTCCATGTTTACTGATACATGTTACTGGTGCTGTAGAACATAACATTTTATCCTAAGGAAATAAGTCTCTTCCTGTTTTTTAAAGAGAAAGCATATCCAAGTTGCCTTGGATTTTTCTTCTTTGATGGGGGAGAATATAACTGATGAATGAAGATGAGAAGAGACTCTTCTAAAAAGAATTTTCTTTTCTTAACACAATTTCAAAGGTGTTAGAACTGTGATCTTCACACAAAAGAATTTGTTTATTTTTTGACTGTGCAAAAGCTTCCGTCCTGAAAAGATAACTTCTTTGTCTAGCTTTGGATATTTTGGTAAAGAGCCATTAAAAGAGGTGAAGCTCTTGGTTTGCAGTATCGATGGATGCCTGACAAATGGTCGCATTTATGTGACAGAAGATCAGAAGGAAATGGTCTCTTATGATTATAGAGATATTGTTGGGATTGAACTCTTAAAGAAGAGAGGAATTCAGGTAAGCATTATTCTGAAATGCTCGAGCTTTATTTCTGATGTAAACCGAACATTAAAAGTTTCTGAAATCTACAGCACTTGAAGTTCCTTCAGAGTACTTGAGAGCAAAGTGATGGTATCAGTACAGGGCTGGGGCAAATGCCCGGATTCTCTCAAGGAAATTTATGCTTTTCCATAAAGTTCTTGCTCTCAATCATTACGATCATGGCATTTTTTGTCTCTTCCTGTCCTGCAAAAATTGGAAGAAGTGTTTTGCTATCCTCAGTCATATTGTGTGGTGTTTTAGATGCACATTAATTATATGTTTTTGTTTACTGTGACATCTGCATGTCACAAACTATGAACATGGTTTTGCAGTAGTTCTGCCAAGGAGGGATATGTTGTTATGTCTTAGTTATGGAAGAGGAAGGGGTACACAGGGAAATTCATTAGTTAATCCTAGGTTACCCATTATGGTGGCAAAGTGGGAAAATCAAACACCAGTTGCTTTTGTCCATGTAGTTGGATTAACTACAATGTATACTCTCTGAAACTTCAAGAATTCAAGGCAAACTGGAACAACACAGATTATTAATGGTTGCTTTCCTGAATTATTCGTACTGGATTCTGCTAAACTGAGGATCTAGTAACTTTTAGGTTATATTAGCCATGCTGCGGTTTTCTGTATGTGCTGCTGCCTTCGATATAGTCAGAAGAATTTTCAGAGCGGGTAAGAACTAACTGATACAGGCAGTCTTCAGAGAGCTTTATTTAAAAGTGAAGATAGGTATGGACAAAGTAAACTTAGCCAAGCCCTGAGGAGACTGTTTAGATACATTTTGTAGTCTCAATAGTAGGAGTTCTTAAAACAGGTTAGGCAAGACGTTCTTGAAAAAGCTGATGCTGCCTTGGGGCAATAGAAAGGAGTAGATGGGTTTTCGAGATTCCAGCTCTGTTTTCTAGGAAGCAAAGGAGAGGAACCTTGCACCTGTTTCTATTGCTACTGTGTCTTGCAATCTTTCATTAGAAATGTCTTGGGCTTTCTACTCCACTTGCACTTTGTGCATGAGTCCTGTTATTTAAAATCAGATATGCCAAATATGCATTATCAGATAGTAGTAGTTAGGGAGAATACATTTGTCCATAACTTGGACCTAAAACTTGGGGCAGGAAAATGGGTCTGGACATAACGTTAACTGCAGCAGGATAACTAATTTCCTTTCTGGTGTGTTCTTAAATTTCAAAATCAGAATGAAATTCCTCAGGTGAATGTGCAGAACATTATTTAATGTTCTGTTGATGCTTAAAAGTCCTATTGTAAAAAACAATACTGATATCCGATATTTAATTTAGTTCATTTCATTAAAAAAGAAAACAGTTTCCTTTTCTGTGAACTTCAAGGAAGCCTAGAGACTGATGATGCACTCTGTCTTAACAAGTTGCAGTTGAAGACTGTAATGTGCTTCTTTTTGCCTTTTTTTTTTGGAATCCTAATCATTTTGCTATGACTTTTGAATGAAGAAATCAGTCGTGCAACATCTCAGATATCAAAGAGAGCCTCTATGAGCAAAATTTCTCCTTTTCCTTGTAAATTAATCTATGTCTTGATTCTTTGTGTGTAGAATTTATTTTAACTTGTCTTAATTTAATAGGTTCGACTCATCTCTGAAAGAGATTGCTTGAAAACACTGTCTGCCATGCAGCTGGGATGTATAGCAAAAGTTAATGCAACAAATAAATTACAAGTCCTAGAGGACTGGCGAAAAGATATTGCTTTGAGCTGGAAAGAAGTGGCTTACTTAGGTCAGTGTCTTTTCTTTTTTACTAAAATTTCATATAGAAATAGTGAGCTTCATGACACTATGTATCTTCAAAGTACTTTGCCCTTTGTTGATAAACTAGACTTAAGTGCAAATTGCAGCATACGATCACTAAAAGTAAATACACATTTTAAGTTCTGCTGAGGTGCAAGCTAAATATTAAATACATTAATGAATGAAAATCTAATTTCATAAGTCTTAGCTGTTAAGCCTTTGATATTGTTGCATACACATACAAGCTGAAGTTTACAAGTTTGAAATTATTTCAATTTAGTTCCAAGTGAATATTACATAAATTATATTATGAAATGGAAGCTAAAGTGTTAAAGCTATGTAGCCCTGTACAAACTACATTTCCATAGCAGCTTAGGTAGGTAATTGTGCAAATGCTTAATCAGTTGCTTAAACAGTTTTACCAGTCCTAAAAGTGCTATCCTTTTGCTTATTGTTTGTGTAAAGTGTGATTAGTATTGCCATATATCATGGAGGTTTTTTAAGAACTGACTCACATATACAAAGTGCTGTTGAGCTTCTCAGATGAAAGTTGCTGCAAGAATACAGTTCTTAGAAATAGATTAGTGTGTGTAAGGAAAAAGTGAGTTTTGCAGAGTTTATCCCCTATGTGATATTTGCGTGTGTGTCATCTTTCTCAACAGGTAACGAAGAGTCTGATGTGGAGTGCCTAAAAAATGCAGGCCTGAGTGGCGTCCCTGCTGATGCTTGTACAGTTGCTCAGAAGGCTGCGGGCTACATTTGTAAAAGCAACGGCGGCTGTGGAGCCATCCGGGAGTTTGCAGAACACATCTTCCTCTTGTTGGAGAAAGTGAACTCTGCGAGAAAGCAGATGGAAGAAGTGACTTCAGTAGGAGAAAAACCTGGGGGAAGTGATAACAGCAGGATAGGAAATAAGGAGCAAATGAAAAAGAAATAAGACAATTATTTTCTTGTTTTTCTCCTTCCCCTTTGTATATGTCTGTATCCCAAAGGAAAGCTTTCCTTTCAAATTTAGCAAGTAGAGTTAAAAGGGTGTTTCCCTCCAGTTTGAAGGTTCCGCTTTGATTAAAGACCGAGAACGTTTATATTCATAATCATTTTAAAAGCCATATAAGTGCAATGGAAGGAACGCTACAAAAGGTAGCGTCCATAATTATTATACCTATTCTGCAGGAATTACTTCATATCAAGTATTTTCAGAAATGATTTCTTTTTATGGTTTGAGGATTTATGTCACAGATTTTTGACAACTTTGTTCTGTCAGTAGTGATCCTTTTACATACATTTCCTCTGTTGAATGTCAACATGACATTGCACCCGCAGCTTGCTTTTTATGTGGTGCGTCTCTAATAGGCATGAGTCTTAAGATATGGTAGGAAAGTCAGGTATAAAATACCAATCAAATCTTTTCCTATATTTCTAAAAGAGAATTTGAATACTATAAAGCCACTTAATATTAGCAAAAAAGAGCATTTAAGCATGTGCTCAGTTTTCAGCTCCTGAGTAATTAAATGGTGCTTGGAATTTTGCCTCTTAATTCTGAATATCTTTAAGCACTTAAATGGAACTCAGTGTAAATTAACATACCCAAATGCTTCACTGAATTTGAAGCGAAATCTCCCATTAACTGTGAAATCTACCTATTGCAGAAACTATTTCTTTCTATGAAGTCTTTATTATAATAACAACAGAAAATATCTTTATTGTGTGAAAAAGTAATTGTTGTAAAAACCAAAAATCATAGTTGATGTTCGTGGGGCTATGTAAAGCATATATTCAGGCTATTTTAGCATGTTAATTTAAAACTGGTGTGTATGTGTATTTATGTCATTTTTTATCCCGTTTTGATGTAATTAACTCAATGATCTATAAATATTTGTATAATCAACACTAAAAACAAGGATCTGTTTTCAGTCCTTGTGTTTTATCAATCTGGGCCTTGGGTTATGATAAAAAATAAATAATAGTTGCACACAGGCAGTTGCTGCTGAGATGAGTAATAATAATTTATCATTTTATATTTCTCTGCTAAATATACACTCCCAATATGGTATCTTCTGATCTACTGCTCTCTAATAATTAACTTTATGTTTCCTTTCCATTGCTATGCAAAGTTTATAAGTGAAATTCTTTTATCACCTATCAGCTTCTATTAGCAGGTAGGTAGTTTGCTGCAGTAATTGACTCCAGGTTATCTTTAAATATTTCCTTTTCATGAGGTTGTAGGATTCTGCATTGGATAAGTCTGTGGACTTTGTTAAGGGGAGAGAGATTTTGGACAACACCGTGAACTTAAGCAGTTTTATCACATTAGTCTGTACAAGAAAATGATTTATCTACCTGTGCTAGAGTTCAGATTGGATTAACAAATCACTGTTAATACGTCATTTAAAATTGGCCACATTTTTATTTTGCTCCATCATAGCCGATTATGTTTTTGACTTGATTTTGAAAAGCATTTTCTTGTGAATAGGTAGCCTTAAACAAGGCCATGGTGCTGAACTCGATATGTGTTCTTTCTATAGTAGAGAAGGAAAATATATGAATAAGTACAAATATTATAGAAGAAATACGAGTTGGCAATACTGTTTATTTGGAGGTTTCTCTCTGAACCGCAACTTCTTTTAATGTTTTGGTAACTTTGCAGTATATCCTGTGTATACAGTATGTCGCACCCCAAAATATCTACATGTCTCAAAAATTAAATGTAGAAACACTTTTGTATGAGTGTTTGTGTTGGGCAGAAAAAATGGTAGTTGGTCCATAAGTATTTTCATTACGTCAAATTCTTGTTTAGAAAAACTTGCTATAAACATCTTACACTGGATATACAAGAAGTATGTGGAAGCAAGAAATGAAGAATGAAAGACCACTAGAGGTAACTTACAAAGTAAACCCCATTTGTCTGTTCTAATTTAGGCTCTGATCTGGTAAATACTTAACAACCTCATATTCCCAATGTCAGGATGGGATGTGGGAAACGCAGGATCCGTTGCCTAAAGGATTCGGAATTGCATTGCCCACGCTGCAAGAGAAAGCTTAACCAGATTAGAGTAGAACAGGACATGTCTCAATACCTTCTCTTGACTTTCCAGAAAATATTCCGTGCTATGGAGGAATTAGATATCACAAAAGGGCAGAGACAGTGAATATGACTATAATAGTCACCCTAAAAGGAAAATTCTAGGACCTGCGTTGCCTTCATGTATATAATACTTTTTACTAATGACTGTTCCAGTACATACCCTGCACCATGCTTGTCTTTCATTAAGGGTGTGTGGTACACTCAGACTTGTACTTGAAACATCATTTTCTTTAAAATGGGCTGATTTTTAGCATAATTTGATTACCAAAATTGAATAAAAAATATTAAATGAGCATATTTTTAGTTTAATTATCTAGTACTTATTTAAAACATTTTAGTAGCCTACTTAATATGAAAGCATTGCAGAAAAAATGTCATGAAACAATTCACAATTTGGTTAAACAGGAAAAGCTAAGAAACCATGTAATTTATATTCAGGTGTGTGTATATATAAAGGAAATATTCTTCTTAGAGTAACTGGAATTTGAAATAAATAGGTTCCTATAGTCCTTTTAGTATAAAATGATTATGGAGTACATTATAATGAATTTGTGCAATATGAATTACACTCGTCCAAAGTTATGTGCCAGATGAATGGAATATACACAGGCAGGGAAGCCTCCTGCCCGCCTCATGCCCAAATTTATCACGTTGATCAGTTCCCAAGATCTTTGTTGTGATCTGCTCTTGGGGACAGCTCTTCACCACGTTTATGCGTGGCTATGTTCTGTTAAGTGCCTTCTTCTGCACTTGCACGTCTTCTGTGTTTTCAAATAGCCGCTCGGCAGTGCTGTGTGATTTATGTCTGTGCTTGTGAAAGATAAGATTCGTCATCCTCTTAGTTTTCTGAGCTGTCAAGGCCAGCCCAGTATTTCTGTAGCAGGATAATCTTGTAAATTGAGCAGGACCTGCTGAGGATTATTTGACAAGACATTCCTTGACAAAATTGTGATTTTTTTTGTTCTTCTGCTATTTTTTGGGTAGGCCTCAATAACTACTAGCTTTAGCTATTGCATGGCTCTGCCAGGAGGGTTGAGGAGTGGGGAAAAAGATGGATAGTGATACATGACTCTTGCATTTGCCAACCTGTCCAAAAGGAGCCCTTCACTGGAAGCCCAGTTTATTTATTTGGGTCTGATTTTTGTCCTGTTCGCTACACGTTTCCCTCAAGTTCTGTGCTGTTTCCTGTAGGGTGGTCCATATACAATGCGTATATGACTCCAAGGCCGTTTGAATTTGGAGAGATTTTGTAATACTTGGTGATTTCAAGGTCTTAATACTTTTAAACCTTGAGTGCACGTTAGTTACCTAGCCTTTCCAGTGCCTCTGTGGGAAAGGGAGATTTTTAATTATATTTTCAATCAATACTCTTCTAAGACATGCTTATCTGTTTCAAGCGAGTCTAGTTACAATGCAGTACATCCAGCATGACTAATTATCCTAAAGGACAGTGTTATAAGAGCAATAATGAGGTATGTCAAGTGGAGCAAAACCACTCTATTTATTATGTATTAACCTGTTGCATCAATTAGCTAGAAAATAATTACCACTCATTAATTTGCCTGAAAGATTCTTTGTGAGTTGTTTCTCATCTTCCTTGCCCTGGTACATATTTCTTTTTCCTTATTTCTGATTCTAGGTATATTTTAAGGATATGGTTCTGGTTTAACAGCTTTACATTGCTAGAAATTTTGGAGGACAGAGAAATACATTATTTGGTTTTACAGCTGTCCTGCCCATCTCTAGCATCAAGACCACTTCCACTAGCAATGTTGAGAGGTACATAATAGTAAATCTGTGGTAATATCACATATCAAAGCTTGTATTTTTACTGATGGATTTAAATTTTACTGACAGAGGTAATCTATAAAGATATCTATCAGTTAGTAGTATGTAATAGCAGTGAAAAGCAGACTATGAGTTTTAGAAATTGTTAGGAAAATAATATAGACTAAACAAGAAAACAGTCATTATTCCATTGTACAAATAAATGGCTTGCCCATATCTTGAATACTGTGTGTTTTTTGTCATTACATATCAAAAAAAAAAAAAAAAAAAAAAGTTAAAGTAGGACACGGAAGGTTCTTGGAAGGATAAAGCAGATCAAAGAAAGGAATCAACATGATGTAGGTGGATACACCCACATTCAAGTGTCATGGTCTGCTTTTTAATTTCTGTGTGAGGAATAGCTAAGTAGGTAAGAATCCTTTGGAAGAAGGATGACTGAAGGTCACCCTTAGGTTAAAGTTAGGTGTGTCACGAGTTACATCCCCAGAGAGATGAAAGCTGTATTTGTACAATAACTGTTCATTGGCTGTAATGCCTGTTTAGGAATTTAGCTACTTTTATTATTCTGCCTCTTTCTCCTCATCATATCTTGTCCACACACACAGCCTCAACTTGGAAGGATGAGTTGCCAATCAGTTGAACTTTCTGATCAGGGATTCCCAGCTAAGAGTCCCAACTGACTGGGTGAAGTCTAGGCTGGAAAGCCTGGGAATGGGATGGAGTAACATGATGTAGGTGGATACATCATGTAGGTGAATGTGGATTCAAGTGTCATGGTCTGCTTTTTAATTGAGTTCTATGCGTATTCCTGTTTGTTAAGGGAGCTGCAGCTTAAATTTCACCAAACTGGGTTATGGAAGGATTTTTTTAGTAGTAGTTCTGATGCCTCACAAACAAGCTTTAGTCCTGACATGCCAGGTCAACATATCAACAGATTTGTGGCTTTATGCACTCTCGCTATAAAATAAACCTGTGGGTTTTCTGCAAGCCTTGCTGCGATTAACTCTTTGCTCACATGTGCATGATACACGGCCAGCTTTTTATCAGCTTGTCACTGAGCGCCTTGCAGTTAATAAAAGCGAGGCTTCCCAGCTTTGTTGTTTGTTTACTGAAAGCATGTGTGATTTATAATGAAAACCAAAGGATTTCAGGGGAGTTCAGGGTAAAAATGCTGGCCTGTGCATGGCAACGTAGAGAACAAGCTGCCTGGATCTGTGCCCAGCTGTCCCTATGGCGCATTTTGCTGATGCCCTGGCCAAGAACAAAGGGAGCTCCGTCTGGGCTGCAGCAGAACTGCTGTCACTGGCATCTGAGATTGGCTAGCACATGGGTACATGATCTAGTTTTCTCCTGTGCTTCATTCACCTGGCAATGAAGGCCTGCTGTGCCTTTATTTTAATAGTAATGTAGGTAAATCCTTAATTTAACCAGCAGGCAACGCTATAGATAGACTAATTCCTCATCCCTTTGAAGTAGCTTGACAGCCAACTTCAGCACAGTGATTCCTACCTGGCTGTCTGGAAGAAGTCCCTTTGAGGATTAGGGCCCTTTGAGGATTAAATCCCTTAGTCTCCAAGGTCACAAGTGACAGAGAGAACAAAAAGCCCCAGTTATCCTTTGTTTTAGTGCAGGGCCTTGCAGACAGAAAGGGAAAATCTACTTTTATTGCTCCTGAGCACTGGAACGGGCAAGTATATTCTCACATATGCTAGTAGAGTCTGGTAGACTCTCCGTGGTGCAGGTTAATGTGGTGCTCCTTGTGGATTTTGGCAGTCAGAAATGAAGGGGATTTCTTAAGCAGGCTCTGCATTGGGGTGGGCAATAGATATTCAGAGAGACCTGTTCCCCTCAAATCTGAGTCTTTCCCTTTTAGAGCCTGTTTCTGCTTTTGGCCCTCACAAGCTCCTGTGAAAGCATGTGCCAAAATGTGTATGGGCTTTCCAGTTATAACACTAGAGCTGACAGATGCTGAAGAAGAAACACTTGCGTTCCTTTGAGAAGCGGTGCTACTTGCTGCTGTATTGATACAGAGCTTGCTCGATGCCTCTGGAGCCCAGACCGAGCATAAATATTCCTTGTGCCCAGGACCTGAAATCACTTCCCAAGGCTGCTGTTTCTCAGATGAGTATCAGCCTGGGGGGCCAGTTTCGCAGAGGCCAGGAGGATACATGGCGATGTAGTTTGTGACTCGTGTACTCCTGTCGCCGCACTTGTCTCTCAAGCAGGTTTCCGACACTCTTGCTCTCTCTCCCTGGGCCGCGAGGTGCCGCCGCTCCTCTATGCTTGGCCTGCCGGAAGAGCCTTTCCAGGGAGGCCAGCAAGGGGCACGGCAGATTGCCCAGAGCCACCTTGTGTCCCTGTCTGCCCACTGCTTGCCTGTAGTACAGGTTGTCCACAATGATAGGCATGAGAGTGTAAGTAGACCCAGGAAAAAGGGAGGGCTTTCTGCTCTCAAAGTTAATAGAAGCATTAAGGCAAACTCCTCATAGAGGAAGCTGCTGGTTCCTTCAAAGCAAGTAAGATTGTGGCCTCCTGGGAGGCTAAAACTGGTGAGAGAGCAATTGAGCACCTACCGTGCTTTTGTAAATATTTCCTTTCGGCAGTCATGTTCACTCACAGACCCAGCCCTTCCGGGCAGGCTGGGTTCCTCCTGTTGCCCTTCCCATCCCCATGCAGGCTCCAGTGAAGGAACAGCCTTGGCTTTCAGACTGTGACTTGTCACTGTCGTTTCTGTCATTGGCTGTTCTTTAAGCAAGTGCTGTGGTCATGCACGTTAACCAGGTGACAGACAATAACAAGTATAGCCCTGTCTCAAACCCCTGGGCACCTCTGCTCTACATTAATCCAGTGCACAAACCCATACATGATCTCCTGCCCTGAGTTTTCTGTAGCTCCCTGTGCCTTCTGGTATCAAAGTTTACCAGAACCAGCTCAGATTCCTTCCACTTCCTTCTCTACCCTCATCTTCTCCAGCCTGACTTGCTGCTTTTACAGGCTGTTTTTGATGTATTCCTAGAGATCTTTCCCCAGCCACTGTTTTCCTCCAAGAAACTGCTCCAGGCATCAAACTCATTGCATCAGAACTAATGTGACTGAAGTCAGGTTGTTAGGATGCTTACCTGAGCACTTTCGATGCTCTGAGAGCTACTTTAGCAAATAAGTGTGCCACGTTGTCAGGAAAAAGTCCTTGAAGCAAGGCCTAGAATTCACATGTTCCCCTTCCAAGTGTTTCAGCCATTCAGATGCTTTTGTTCTCATTCTCATTTGACACAAAGCCCAGATCAGCATAAACCAGAAAACTGTCAACAAGAGTTGCTAGAGCCCGCACATCCCAGGATCTGTGGCATAAATGTCTAATGTCGTTCTCCCTAATTCAAATGATCTGGGGAAGAGCCTATACTCAGGAAGGTGGCACATCATACTGAGCAGGAAAGTAATTTGCAACCATTTGTATGTAATAAGGATTGCACTGGACTAAGCACATTCAGACAAGTATTTTTATATTTTGCAGGGCTGAATTTTCTCTCTCTCCAAAAGTTTTAACTGCTTAAGAAAAGACATGAAAGGCAGGGGGAGATTTTTGTTGTTGTAGTAGTTGTTGTGGTTTTTTTTTTAATTTATTAGTATGGAAGTTTTGAAAACCTTTTGAAAATCTCCAAGGCCTGCCAAAATGACCTACAGAGTGAGACTGCTGAGAATGCCTAGGAAGGGGAAGAGGAAACAGAACGAAGGTAATGATAATCGCTGGGAGATCCTGGATGCCAGTGGCTCACATAACTCTTTTCCTCTGACATAGGCAAGTTTTAATATACTGGCCTTGACAGCATTAAGCAACCAGTTAGTTTCCTTCTCAAGCTATAACTCACTGTCAACTAGCTGCTGCACTCCAAGGTTGGTTGTATTTTCTCACCTGGGTAAAGCTATATTTAAAGCACTTGGATATGTAACATGCCATATAAACACAAACTGTTACTAAAATGAACTTTATTCTGAGAGTTCAATTAACTCTGCAATGCTGGAGTTCAGCCAGCTTGCAAAATACTCATTACCTTATATTCCAGTCCTACCTCTTCAGCCAATTCTGGGCTACATACTTAACCCCCTTGTCCTTGTCGTTCAAAGTAGCATGCCCCCAGACCTTCATACACCAAGTCCTGGCATGAGTATATTTATAAAGGTTTTCTAAAGGAGTACAAATCTGCGTTCCTCTGCCTCTTTGTTTTGTTAGTCTTGTTTTTCTCTTTTATTATTTTCCCTTCCATTATTTGTTTGAGGTTGTGTTTGGGTTTGCTTGCTTTTCCATTTCAAGCATATCTTGAATTCAGTTGTGGGGGGAGTAAAAACAGTAAAAACCTTATTCTTTGTGCCTTTGACAGTGACTCAACAGTCCTCCTAACATCATTACTCCTGTTTTCTTAAAAGGCTTCTTGTTGAGCCTTTCATTTGGACTTTAAATATCACTGCCTAACTTAGGTTAAAGGAATCCTTTGCAACTGCTAATTTGCACAAGGACACTTTGCTTTCTTCTATCCCCAAAGGGCTGCAAAAATTAGTGCAATAAGATGCTCAAATATTTTCATTCTCTAGTCTCTTACTACCTCTCAGTAGCAGGAGAAAGCTATCTCTTAAAGATGCATCCACGGCAAGGATGGTTCGCAGCATTTTAGAGAGAACGAGAGATTTTGGTGCCAGAGAGCCATGCATCACATTCCCAATGAGACATTTGCTCAGGGCAGCTTCTCCCTTGAAATGTGTCCAGCTGGCAAGGGACTGCTGCTGAACAGGCCTTTCTCTCACTGAGCTCTTCTGTATCACTTGCGCAGATGCCAAATCTGTAGATGTTGATACCTGCTTGCACAAGCAAGATGATAGGAAATGAAGGGGCTGATGCGAGAATAGGACATCTATGTTCGCTATAAATAAGGCCATGCAAGAGCCTTTCAGAGAGCCTATGCAGAGGGTGTGCTTACATTGCTTTTTCCAGAGCACACAAAGCCAGAGCAGAGTTTTCTTGCATGAGTTTCCTGCTTTTGCTGTCTTTTTTTCCTTCCTGTTGATGCTGGGCAGGAGGAAAAGGCAGTTTGGAGATAAGAGTCAATAAAGCCAGTCCACAAGGCAAATTGAAACCAAAGACAGAAAATAAGAAAAGTCTTCACAGTTCCTGGAGCAGTCCCTAGGATGTGAACACTGGCAACTGATTCTTGAAAGACCTGTCTTATCAAGACATGGTAAATATGTCACATTCAGATTAAGCTATCTCTGAGCTCTGGCTTGTTCACCACAGTAAAACTGTTGAATGCTATTGCACAATAACTGGGAAGTAAAGAAGTTCTCATAAAAGCACTGGAAACTGGCATTTTGCAGGAAGAAACTCATTGGAAAGAAAAAATATATTTATTTCTAGATTCCCAACATACAGTCCAGAAATATGCATGGATTTATATCAATTGCTTTAAGATATAAGCACTATACAGTCCTTAACCCAGAAATAAGTTATGATAAAGAGCTACATTTTGTAAAATAGAATTAAAAAGGACCCCTTTTTTAAACAAAGTTTACTGCAGATATTCAAATGTGCAGAAGCAGTTTTCAATTTCAGTCTCAGTAACAATATCTGATAAGATAGACACTTTCCAAATCATACCAGATCAGGAAGGCATTGTCAAATCTTTGGTCACTTTGTTCTGAAGTGTTTTTAGACTACTTAAATACTCACAATTTCATCAGTTGTTGCCATATGCTATAAGGAAAAAAAAAAAAAGAAGAAAGAAAGAAAGAAAAAAGCAGGAGGGAGAGATTTAGCAGTAGAAAAATGAGCCTGACACCATGTATATCTGTTCTCTGATAACGGAGTTCGTTTCTGGGATTGTGTCAGAATGTTCCTGTCCTCAGACCTCCAGCTCATGATTCCTCCTCCTCACATTTTTATTTTTTGACTGTGTGAAAGATTGGTTGATAATCTGAGGTAAATTTGTACATAAAAAAAAAGATAGATAAAAAAAATGGGGTCCCTCAGTGCTGCTTCCAACTTTCTGGCATCTGTTCCAAAGGCATATTTTTTCTTTTCTTCTAAAGTCTGCTAGTCCCCTTCCAAATTCTCCCACTAGATCTCTCTCTCTTGATAACTGGATGCAGTTCTTCACCCGAAGTCAGAATTCGTAGATGAGATCTTTTGCCATATTGCTCAGTTTCATTTTCTCATTAAATATTTCCTCAAATCTCAAGTTCTGCTTTGGAGTGAAATAATTCTTCCAGTCACCAACTGTACCTAGGAGAGCAGGAACAGAAAAAGAACTATGTGATTTTGTGCAAAAAAAATATTTTAATTGTGCTTTTAGCGGTAATCCATTCTTACTTATGCCACAGTTGGCACAAATTATTATTATTTTATTAGCCACAGTCTCTTTGTTAGATCTTGATCATGAGTAATGTTTTCATAGGTGTGGTGGGCCCCTGCTTGAAGGAGCTGGATCATCACCCATGAAGACTCTTCAGACTGTGGCTTGAGTTTGGCCAAGGTCTTACAGGTGCCTCCTATTAGGCCATCATGTGAGCGACTAATTCATTCTTTCACGCTTTTTGGTTGTCAGCATATTCTGCTTTGAGGAACGTTTCAACAGATAGCAGGTAGTACAGAGGCGAACACTAATAACAGAAGGAATGTGTCTAGCTCTTTTCCATTCCAGCAAACTAAGCAGCCTTCGCAGGTGATACAGGAGGGAACATGTTGTTGCTTTTAAATACTGGTAAACTTCAGATTAAAAAAAAAAAGGCAAATAAAGAGTAATGTTCTGTGAGTCTCTTGTTTCAGCACAAAAGCTCATATAGAGCAGTATTAAACTCTTGTGACTCCTCTCTTTTTCTCAACTACAAGCATAAACTTGCAACCAGAGAACTTAGAAAGAAAGTGATTTTCAAGATGACTTCATCTGAAGACTCTTGCCGCCACTTCCTGGGGCTGATCCAAAACCTCGTTGTAGTCGGGGAAGGACTTCAGCCCATGGCTCGAGATAGATGGCAATTTTTTTGCGGTGTTAAGATCACTTACCTTTTCGGAAAACCAGCTTCGTGTTGGAAGTAAGTGCACAAACAGTATGATTGGGGTGACTCTTTTCTTTTTCTGTGTTTGTTTTCATCTCCAAAAATGACGACTTCTTGCAAATATCTTGGATTTCATGATCACTGATTTTTACATCCAGGAATACAGCGATGTCCTTTACAATCTTAGGGAGATCCTGAGGTACAAGAAAAATAAATTTTTTACTGTTCTGAGGAGAGTTTTAGTTGTTATGGAAGGAATTTTCATTTTATTGCATATCAAGTCCCAATTGACTTGGGATCCAAAACAGGCTAATTTGTACTCCTCCTAGTGGAAATTTTTGACAAAAATTAACAAAACTACTTCAATCAAAACTTTGGAAAATATTTACTCAAAAATTCATTTACTCAAAAATTCATTCTCTGGAAACTGAAATTTGTTCAATTTGCAATTCTGTTTTAAGGATAGCAAAGTAGTTTCCACATAATAATTTCCTTTTGCCAAAACTATGTCTCTCCCACCCACCCAAGGTTCTGATTTGCTTCTTTATTGGGAGCACATGTTCCCTTGAGCATGGATAGATTTGCTGTCTTGTGTCACATTTTGTAAGTTTCACCCAAAATGTCAGACACGCCTGGGTAATGACCCTCCCCCTTGCCTTTTTTTTTTTTTTTGTCTTCATTATTCATGCAGCATGTGCAGTTAGAATTATTTCACCTAAGTTTGGTTTCACACAGAAAGTTCTATGCAAATATAAAATGCATTCATAGACATGCATCAACATTCATCTTTGTGCTTTTTCATTATAATTTGCTCTTTGAAATTTTAATTATCATGATTTACAAGTAATGTTTTTTGAAGTAAAAACAAAAAGCATATTTACCTTCTTCATGTCTTCATAGAACAAAAAAAGGATATTATTTTCATTTTTATGCTCTTCCCAACTTAGGAAATGATCAAACCAGGATCCACAGACAACTGAAAAAATATATATAAAAGGTCTTCATATAAACTTGGTTCATAAAGGACTCTAACTCTCACAATACTTTTTTAGTATGCTCCTCTAAAACTGATTCAACCCTTTTTGCTAAGTGAATCAAACTTGCAATACATGGACATTAACATTCTTTTAAGAATTTGTTTTCATATCAGAGATGCAGATATTATTCTGAAATATGATTTTGTAGTCGAATACAGACTCTAAACATATTGGAAGTCTGGTATCTGGGGTTAGTATAATGACATAATAAGATCTGAGTATCTTAGAAAATGTCTACATGTCTGTGGTCTCAATAGAAAGGTAATTACTTCACTAGGAAATACATGATCTTTTTTAAAAGGTGCACTGGTGCACTGCATTGTTGTTTCTAATTTTTTTTCAGCCCAACAGAGGAGAATACTGTAGTATTTTTAAGATTATGTGCCTAAGATGCTATCATCCAAATACATAATTTGGCAACAACAGAGATCCTATGGTTTTATAGATGATTTGTGGTACCTTTTGCTGAACTATGGGAGGACAATGGGAGTTAAAAAACAACAGATTAAAAAAAAACAACAACAAAAAAGACTCTTGTAGTTGGATAGCAAGACTGACTACAGAAGGATGGAGTATCTAGAATGGATCAGAAGCCAGATGACAAAAACAAAGGAGATTTTTTGGGCATTAAACAGCAGCATTTTCTAGAGCTGATATTGTGCTTTTTGTGGACCATGCTGTTTGAAAAAAACCAAACCCCTCAGCATGGAGCACATCCAACTCTCTTCACTCTTCATTTGAAAAATGTGAAGTATTTGTAACTTAGACCCTTCTGTTTTAAGGCTCGGTTGAAATCCTCTGCTAGAGCAAAGAGAAAAAGCACAGAAGGAGCAATCACAGTCAGATTTGGTTTTTTTGGGTTGTTACTAGAAAAGTACAACGTTGTAATGGGCATCATTCTGGTTGCTAACCTTGTGCTATAATTAAGTAGTTTGCTGAATTCTCCAAGAGAGTCTTTTCCTGCACATAAAGCACTGTCTAACTGCAAGATTAATGTGCAGTTAAACCCTGCTCTCTTGGCTAACCGCATGGGTGAAGCAGACAGTGGCTGCTCCTGCTTCTCCTCAGCCCAAATCTGGGGCCTAAGAAAGGGAAGATCTCCACATTTGCATGTAGGGTTGGAGTTCCTGTTTTATATATGTATATATTTCTAACAGGGAAAGAAGCCATCTAGGCTTCAAAGTATCAGAAAGTAAATACGCAAAGAGTGCAAGTCTGTCCATTAAAAACAAAGCAAAATAGAGTGAAAAATGACAGCCATGACTTTTCTGTCCAGTAGGTTCTCAGATTAGGTCATCACTGTCTCTTTTGCCCCAAAGCACTTGAGTTCTTACTGCACTGGTTCTCACTATCAGGGTGAATGATCTGGTTTGTAGTAATCAAAAGCCAGTGATCGTTTTGCCTTCCGGGGTACAGAGTACCTGCCAGGAGACTCCAGTGACAGTGTCACCATCGCCTCTGTGTCCTTGCCCTTGTTCTCAACTCCAACTAACTATGAAAGGATGTGAGGGGGGCTGAATGAAACAGCAGGACTTTCATGTGTTTCTGTTAAGAGCAGCAATGACAAAGTCTCTTGACAGATCACCTCTTACACAAATTCTCGTGTAACAACACAATCATCTTTTACACCATGCATATACACACAGAAAATAGCAAGTTACTAGTCAGATAAATAGGAGGTGCTTTTTTAAAAAGTTTATATAATCCACCTTCTTTTTTAGACTCTTGTATGTTCAAAATTGATACTAAACAGGCCCAGATCCTACAAATCTTTGAAGAACATGTCTAAGAGCTGCTGTGAACTAGAAACACAGCATCTGAACCAAAGCCTGCAGAAGTCAATAGAAAATAAAAACTGACTTCTTGAGCTTTGATGTAAGCCCATGGTGACTGCAACAGCACGTTTCTTTCAGATGTTTTCTATCATCTCATCGGTCATTGTTGCTCTTATCATCCCTGTGGTTGTAGAGCATAAGCACATGTCCTCAAAGGTGCAATAAAACACTAAAAGTGGGAGTGGGCACCTGGAACATGCTCCTGTGATCAGCTTCCACGCTAACACTGCCACTAATAAAAATCTCACTCTTGTCCTTAGTCTTTGGACTCTGCTACTAAAACAACACATCAGGTAGCCAATATGCAAGACACTTTATGAGAGTGTCTAGACTCCTTTTGAAAGGCTACCCAAGGCCATCATCACCATCATAAAGGATTTAAGGAGAGAGCAAGTCCCTAAGCATAGCTTTCAGTTCAGCTTGGGGACCATCTCTGTAGGGCCCCACATGCCATGTAGTATCCACACTCTGGTGGGACTACTGTCCGGAGAGCTCTCCGGGCATGTTCAACTGAAAAGTCTACCTTGTTGGTCTACCTGCCAGGGGGAGGGATGCTCTGGCCGCAGAGGTCCTGCCTGCCTGTTTGGTTAAAGTTGTATACATGTATTTCCTCTGCAAGGATTAAATATATATATTTTTGTGTAAACCATTCCACTACTGCAGCTCACAAGACATAACTGAAAATGTTTTGATACTGGCAAATCTACTTTAGAATCAACAGATTGTGTGTTTGGTTTTGAGGGAAGAAGTAAATCAGCAACTTGTTTGTGAGAGCATTTTTTTTTAACAAACAGATGTGTCAAAGAACATCAACCCGCAAAGATCAGGAGTATTGATATAATTTAGATGCTTGTCAACATGCCTCCTTGGAGGGTGAAAAGTAATATCATATTTTTTGCCCCTTTTTGATTTGACATTAAAATTTAGCCTAAAAATAATCCAAGGGCACATGAATAAGGAGTTCAATAAGGTGTTTTCACTTTTCATTAATATTTCTCAACCCTTTCTGTGAATGACAAGCTAACATAGACTGCAGGCAGAAAATATAATATTTATTATTACCATAGGCTATAAGAAGAAAACATAGCATTTATTCTTACCATCTCCATCTAAGAACAAGTCAAAGAAAGCAGTCCAGGTATCTACAGTGGGAAGGTTTGGATTATCTCTGTAGTAATGATACATGGAAACTGCAGTATCTTTGGGGTTTCTGCTGATGTAGATCATCTGTAAATGAAAACAATAATACTCTTCCTTTATTTCATATGTGTGAATAAATGTGTCATTGCAATGCCAAAACCCTTTTCTTTAGGATTCTTTTATCAGTGACTATGTCACTAAGGCAGAAATGTATTTGTCCCTTTTCAGGCAGAAGTCAGCAGTGGTTACTGTACAGTTACATATGGACAAATGTTTCTTAGACATGGCTAATTATATGTTCTGAAATAAACTGTTTGAATTTTAACTCAAGAGCGTATTAGGTATCTCATATACCTGACAGATAAAACATTTACCACCTGATATTTACATAATGTATGACAAATGTAAATTTTACCATTCCATTTAAACTAGGCATGACCCAATAGTCTGGATCTGATTAATCCTGAAATTTCAAAATTCTTGATTTTCACTTTATAAAATCTGAGACATAGAGGTGATTCTTTTACAGCTCTCCCTCACTAGCGTGGCAGGAACCAAAAACTGTGCTTTGAATCCCCTTCACTCACTTGAAGGTAAAACCCATCAGCTTTGTGACTGGAAACCGAGTCCTGTGACTTACCAAGCACAGATAAAATACAGATACACAGCACAGATACAAAGATACGATAATGTGTTAAAGAAAGATAACAGGAAAATGTGACAAGAAGTGAATAAATACAGTTAGAAATCAAAAGCGGAATGCTTTGCATTTCAGTCATTACATGGGTTTCAGGTTGCTAGCTGTGGACCTCACCAAACACACATGGTCAAAGTACTATCAATAGGGAGGTAGAAATGGCTGGATTAATCATCAGGACAACCGTTTCAAGCCAATTCTCTTGGTCAGTACAGGATATTCTACATACATAGTATCTGTGGAGGCAAGTGATTTCTTGTTACAGAATGGTCAGTAATGATGATCTAGAGCAGTGAAAAAAACATGATCCTGGTTCCTAAGACTGTTTACCTGCTTTATATGGAACAATAACAAAATAGAAAAACATATCAAAACCCACCTTTGAAGCACATTACCGCATTAAGCATCTTAACTACTGGACCATCATCATTTTCACATTTGTTCTCCTATATCTGCCCAATATCTTTTTAGAGGGTCTTCACAAAGCTTCTACAGGAAAGGCAAGTACCTTCATCCCCAGGAAAGCTTATTGATACTAAGATGACTATTTTCTAAGCAGGTGGTCCAGTTAGTAGGATGTGGGGTGATGAGACACGCGTCTCACTCCACCTTTAATGATATATTTCTTATTAAAAGATATCAACGTTTTATTTTGTGGGGCAGGAGCAAACCCTCACCAAGTCTCCACTGAGGCTGCTTGTTATTGCTGTGTGTCTGTAAAACAACTGAGCAAACTGTGTTTGCAAGTGGTAAATCTATGCTGCCTGGATTCATAAAACCTGTATGTGTTTTAGCTCTAGGTGCTGACAGGTAATTAGTGAAATTCTAGACCCTGAGTTCTGGGAGTTTTAAACAGCTCACACAAATCAGATTTACTACCTTATGTTAGGCCCTGAAATAATATTCTTCTGGCTAACCATCAATATTACTGCTGTTACATCTAGAAAAACTTACTTAAATAAGTAGATTTATGACAGAATTTTTACAAACCAAATTTTCTCCAAAGGCAAATAATAAATTTGGTCCAAAGACAATTGAACTTTAAGAGTGATTAGGGATCAACGGATCAACGAGATAAAATAGATGTCTAATAGATGCATAATATATCTTACCTTGCATTTTTTCTTCTTAAAGTTTTGAGGTAGCATGTTGTAGTCTAAGTGTGTTGGGATGATTCTCCTTGATGAAAGTTTATCCAGTTCCTCCAGTTTGGAAGTGTCTCCAAATTCAATGGGGGATGTTAGTGTAACTTGAGTTTTATAAAGCTTTGTTATAACTCCTGCAAGCCAGTGAGTGCCTTCAAAAATTATTTTGAAGGAAAAAAAATTAAAAAAGAAGAAAGAAAGAAGGAAGATTTGTTACTGAAAAAAATATATGGATCCTGCAGTTTGCATTTGGAAATAGCTTGCTTGTTTGTAAGTGATAGTCCTGAGCCTCCAGATTCAAGAAACTTTATATAATTGAATAAACCCATTGACTCCAAATGTGTAAATAATGAAAAAATAGGCCTGTAGCTGAAGTATAAAACAATTCTTTGAGAAGGCTTCAGTATTATTAATACCAAAGCAAGTTGTTTTTCTAAAATTTTCTCTTTAGAAGAACTACATCTCAGCAGGGAGTGGAGAGTTACATTATTACTATTATCGTTTATTTTAGAATAACTAGCCTATACATTTTGGAAAGTAACTAGCTCAGCTTGGTGTGTGTCTTGTGTAAGTGAGAAGCAGGAAGAAGGAAGGAGAAATGAACACATCTTCAGGCATGAAACATACAACTTAATGCAACTCTGAGTTGCTCATAATTAACTACAAAATAAGTCTTCAGGCAAATCCTTCAAGTATGGATTTTTCTTATTAAGAAAGAGCTCTTTATTTGATTTCCAATATGAAAACATCCATGACTTTTTAAAATTACAGAATCAAAATTTAGATAAATGACTTGAATTTCTGTACTTCAGCACTTGAATAATGCATCCCCATAATCAAATATCCTTCTCTGCCTCCTGCACGTAGACATTTTCCATTACATTTGTTAAGAAGAGAACACTAAACAAACAATCAAGATTTATTGCAGTTGACAGATATCTAAAAGCAGAACTTACCAGATTTTGGGTAGGAAACCAAAAGGACATCATCTTCTCTAGCATCAAAATTATCCAAGGATTTTAAAAGTTCTGGAGATGACCTAGTGGTAAAGGGAATTCCCTTAAACACATGAATGAGTTCTGCCTTACCGGGGCTGGACATGTTTGCTTAAGTCTCGGATTCTTGCAGATCAGATAATAGTGAAATGACAAGCAGATTTAGGAGTCACTTCTAAGGCAGACAGTTTGAAGTGGCAGAGAAAGACCGGGCAATACAAACTGCATGCTTATATACTTCGCTACACACTGTGGAGTCCTATCACACATTGATTTTTCTGGTTAGTTGTTAAAGAAAACTGAAATATTAGAGGTACCTTAATAAATAACTGAAATGCACTGTCATGAAAAATACATGCCATTTATCATTTCCAGATAAAGAAAGGAGATTAAACTACTCAAGTAGTTTAATTACAGAAAATAACAATTAAATACTCCCATAAAAGGTTATTAATATGATTACCATATAAATTATACTTTGTTGCAAGCACTTGCTGCTTCTAAAGGAAAAAAAAAGGCTAAATCCAGAAGTACTTTCAAAAAAGTACAAAAACAGTGTCTTCCTTTACATGTGTGAACAAAATATATAGGGGGTTGTTTTCCAAATGTATGGTGGCTTGAATCTTCAAAAGTGCAAAGTGATTCTGAATGCTTCAAAACTGTGATGTCAATGGAATAAATTTTTGAACACTTTAGAATTTCAGCCTGAGACATCTTGGAAACAGAGGGACAGAAGACCAGTTTGTAAGCTGTCATACGTCTCCATAAGAGGAGTATGGACAATAAAAATTGGAAATTTTAGATGGGTACTTCAAATTGTCTTTAAATCCAAATATTTCATGACTAAGAGTGGTTGAGAATTTTGAAATCTTTCCACAGAAAATATTCAAAATAATAAATAAATAAATAAAACAGAAAACAAAAGTGACAGGCAAGTAAAGCTAGGTTTTGAATTACTTACTTGAAAATTTGGGGGGTTTTTTTGAATCTGTGGAAATCATCATTCAGCATTTTTCAAACTGAAAGCTCCATTTTTGCTCAAAATGACCTCAAAAATGTGCTTTTAACATTCAACTTAATATCTCAGCTCTGAAGTAAAACATTTTGGAATGCTTTACGTTCTCAATTTTCATTTTCACAGGCCTCCTTTTTTTTTTTTTTTTTTTTTTTTTAATTTTTCAGGTTGATTTGATTCCAAGACTTGCAGACTTTGTTTTTCATCTGAAATTGGGATTGTTTTCTCTAAGTCTAAAAAAAAAAATTCCTGAGATTTCATGAGATAAGAAAATCATTTGCAAACTGAGCTTTACTCATGTTTACATTCTTTTCCTCAGCCTTCCAGAGGCTTCACTATTCCTACTGAAAAACCCAAACAATCTATTCAGCTGAGCCACTGGAATATATTCAGCTCAACTTGAGGACTTCTCTGCAAACCTTTTTCTAAAAAAAGGGAGTAGATAAGGATTTTCCCACGTTTAGTAATGTTTCAGTTCCTCTTATATCTTAAATAACAAATTTCTTAATAACTTAGGTTTGGTCATGGGAGCTTGCTGCAAAAGGCACCTCCCATGACCCATGATAAGAAGTTAATGATTGGAGAAGTTCTTCCAATAAACTCCTGATACTGAGCCGATTTACTGACAAGGAATAATGACATTGCTTCTGTGCTTGCTTCCTTCTAATTCAACATCCAGAAAAGTCAGCTGTAGGACTGATGGGATGCTGATATTCAGAAAGAATTTTGAATCTCTCAGTGGTGAGGAGTTCCACGCTTTTCTCTTGCTCCTGGCTCTGAAGACCTTAGCCATTGCTTCAGAACTTAGGGTCCAAATCCTTAAAAATTTCTCCTCAATCAGCAGCTTGTATTGCTTTGTGTATTTTAGATGTATAAAGTATGTTCGGAGGCATAATGACTCCTGTTTCTGTCTTGTTTTGAGCTTGTGCAGTAGTTCAAATATAAAGTTTTGTAAGGTTTATTTTGTAGTCATCATTTCTGCCATATGCACTTAGTATGGGTTAATAAAATTGCATAACCTTGCCCTAGCAAAAAAAGTTAATGGGTAAAATATGTTGTATATTTGCCCTGATTTTCCCCTTTCATTACATCATATATTTCTATTGCATTTTGAGTCAGCACATTGACCTAATCTAATCACTTGGAGTTCAATTAATCAGCCACAATTGAAACGGTCAAGGTGTAAAACAGAAGCTACACAGTAGCCAGGAAAATTCCACTTCTCTTCTTTATCTCAATTACTTTTTATACCATTTTCTGTTGTTATCATGCGTGTCAGTCAGCATGGAAATTCAGGATAATTACACTGAAATAGATCTCCCTTCTTAAATGCTTCCTATATTTGGAATACAGGGCCTACTCTGAAAGGGCAGAGTGTCCTGAACTGATTTAAAAACGAAGAGGATAATCAGTGCCTTACAGGACTGGGTTCAAATTTACAATTTTTAGGTTAGTCTAATACAAAGAGAGCATGTGTTTACAGAATCAAATCCTCCATGCAACTTTAATCTCCTTCTTGGTGTGCATTACAGCACTGGCTTCAGTGTTTCCATATGGCACGTGTTGAACCAGATGTACACATGCAAGGAGAGGTAAAGTTGGAGAAATTTCATGCCTGTTGCAGAGATCTACTACACAGATCTCTCACAATTGCAACTTCTCTTTGGCCTGTTCTCCAGCCCTACTATCAGTGTCGGTAGAACATGAATTTTGGTGGCCGGATACCAGACTCCTGGCCCCCATGAGTTCAGCTCCTTTTGCCTCTGTGTTGGAACTCCTTACCTTCTCCCATTTGGTGAGTGACCCTTTTCTGCCACCTTAAAAGACTCCTCAAATTTTTCTTCACCTGTCTCTGCCCTGCCACTTCTTGATCACTTCAGGATGACCATTCTCTTCTCAGTATGGTTAAACACAGCACCATGTACATCATGCATTGGAACTGTCACAATACTCATCCCATCCATAGCCATCTCAGGCAGCAAGTACAAAAAGGAAGAGCAAAATTATGCAAAATATGTAGATGAAATCACATGTATTGGTTATACGAAACAATTTCCATGTACAACCACAGGTTACCGAATGCTTTTAAGTGTCACTGTCAAACAAGAGTTTCGTCATTTTTCAAAAATGCCCTAAGGCAGTGTGACATTTTAATCTTGTCACATTTGACTAATGAATGGAGAGGTAAAACTGACACCATCACTTGGCCGGTTTTGTTGCCTAATTCTCTAGCAGATGCACCAGTCACCTGAGAGGTAAAACTGATACCATCACTTGGCTGGTTTTGTTGCCTAACAAAACATTCTCTAGCAGATGCACCAGTCACCTGAAGTTAGAAAGTTATGTTGCTACAGACGGTCCCCATGCACCTGTGTGAAATCTGCATACAGCTTCACAAGGGGTGATGGTGGAGTGAAATCTTCTAGGGACATCGCAGTGCAGAAGGCCGAGCACAGCTGCTTCTTGATGTCCAATACAGAATTAGAGGCAAGAAATCCCCTGCTAGGGCTGTGCTGTGCCATCCTGGCCCCAACTCTGCACCTCCACAAGGATCTGAGCCCCACCACCCCTTCTGTGGGGACCATTCCTTGCAGCCTTTGCTTTTACGTGCAGCAGAACTGCAGTGATTTTGATCCCTGCTTATTTTAACACCTCAGCGTGTCTCTCTTAAGTTTGCCATCAGTGAAAATTTAATAGAAACAGCTGTAAGATCCTAAACACTGCTCAAGTGCTCAATCTGTTTGGGAAATCAGGGCACTTTGGTGTTCAGCAGAAGCACTTGATGATAAGGTGGACACAAGGCTGTCCTCAACGCATCAGGCCTCGGCAGTGTCACTGGTAGTGCTCATCCATGTGTTTTCTGAGCCAGTCCCAGCTGCCAGATGTCGTGCCTTAGCCAGAACAGTGTCACGGATGGGGGGACTGCACGCTTCCCATTTCCAATAACAGCAGCAGCTAAACCTGGAGGTCTAGGCAAGGAGGTCTGCCTACTTTGTACCATAGTCCAGTACTAATCTTGAGCTCTGATTTAACAGCTCTGATTGCCAGTGTCTGATTTACAAGTTGTCGCTATCAGCATTGGCTACACCCGCATTTAGGCAACCCTGTGAAGGTCAACAGTCTATGCCCAATCACTGCTTTTATGGTATATCAGATTGTGAAGTTGCCTTCTTTTCATCTCTTTAACAATGAAACGTTGCCCAAGGCTCTTTGTGCTAGATCCACAGCTGATCCAAGTCATGGTTATAGCCCCAAAGAGGCAAATGGCACGGGCAGAGGTGGCCCTTCCTGAACCAGCTCCTGCTCTATGGTACAGAGGGATGCCTTCTCTGGGCCAACACATGCAAAAGAAAAGTATGGGGGAAAGATGGAGAAAAAGCAGCTCAAAGCAAGATCTTACCCTTCACTGTGTATGTGGAAACAAAAAACAAAAAACAAAAAACAAAAAACAGGAGGACAAGTTCCTGTGCAGGCAAGGTGGCCTACAGGCAACCTGGAGGCCAGGTTGCTACACTTACCTTTCTTGCCATAGATAATGTTCTTTTCATTTGAGCAGGATTAAATAACAGGAACTGCTGTGTCACCCCGTGGTGGAGCCACACTTCTTTCACATGCCCAGCTCCCAGGTACCAAGCTTTGACCTGATAGTCGGCAGAGCTGCTAGGAAGTTTGAGGCAGACCAAAATAACTGCAAAGAGCAAGCAAAAGTTACTTCATTCCTTCTTGTGAGACTTCTCTGTCACTTGGAACAGGATCAGAAAGCAGGAAGGAGGCCAGATCCAGACTTTAGAAATGAAATATGTATTTAGTATAACTTTTCTTCTTTCATGTCCTGTTTGTCTAATCTTCTGCAATATTCTTTTAGATTATTCTGTTCTTAAGATTTTTTTTTGTCTAAGCTCTAATGTTTTATGAATTATTTGAGCATAGACTTTTCATTCAGCAAAGTTTTTCTACTTTTCTCTTTTGATAGAGAGTTTGTACTGTGCTATATTACCCAGCTACCTTCTAGAAGGAGGTCCAGAACAAAGGACGAATGAATCAGTCATTTTCTGACACATGGTGTTTTCAGTCGTAATACTGAGAGCAGGGTTAAAAAAAAAAATGTAGACTAAAGGAAGCTTTGAGAAGAGAAGCCTTACAGCTGCCCAAATTGTTTCCTGACAGTGAGCAGAACTCATAACTCTTTCATTCCATCATGTGAAATATCATTTTGTTTTGGAGGTTTGAAGGTACAAATTTAGACCCATAGGCTAATGATACATCTAACACAGCATACAGTTTCATCCAGTTGCACCTGGACAGATCTCAACAGCCTATTACACTGAAGCATAACTCATATTTATTGAAGTGTCAGAATAACAGAGTAGTCATTTCTTTCTCTGTACATATTCATGCCCACTGTTACATCTGTGCCTTAGCACTAATTTGACTTTGAGAGGAACACTAATGAAAAAAAAATAGATTTTTTTTTCTGAATGCAAATGACCAAGAATCAATCCAAACTGTTTTTGTGGAAAGTTCTGTATTATAAAAACTTGAAGAAGCTTCAGCTTAGCTGAACTTTTCATCAACACCATCAGTCTAAGAGCGAGCTGGAAAGAACCATTAGTTCTTCTCAAGACAAGGTAGAAAGATCAAATGGGTTCAAATCCCTGGTCTTGATTTCCATTACAACACAACACTTCCACAAAGCAAGAACACAGGAGGGGAAGATTTGCTGACGCAGGCAGCAGAGCTCTCAGGTTTCGAGATGAATCACTGCAGCGCACAGACAGCCTAGGTGTGATCAGGACCTCACTGTGATAATATTTTGAACAGACTGAGGCTTTCAGTAGTTTGTCTTTATGTATGTATGTATGTCGGGCCCCTTGCACAGCCCATTCTTGGCAGATCTGCACAGATCTGCTGCCTAGTCATCAAAAGAATCCAAGCAAGCCCTTGGAGGTGCTGAACTCAAGGTAGTATGGCCACCTTGCAGAAGACACAGTGCTTGGAAAGAGAACTGTTTTTGCATCCAGCTAATTTGTAATCCTGGTGCAGTGACCATAGATCTGTGCAAAACATGTACAGATGAGCTACTTTCTAGTGTTATGCTGAGGATAAGCCTGGATATGGATTTACTGGAATATGAATATAAATAAACAGCATATCATTTTGGCCAGGAACAATACACTGGGATGCACAAATCAGTTTGTAGCCATCAGGCCAAGGAAAGACATTGCTCCCCTCTCTTCGGCACTTCTGAGGCTGTATTTCTGGAGTCCAGTTTTGAAGAGATTGGTAAAATGGAGCCAGTGTGGCAGAGGGTTACTGAGTTTGTTGGGGGCTGACATGATGTACAAGAAGAGGCTGAGGCTATTTACCCTGGAGAAAAAAATGTGAAGAGGAGATACTGTTGCTGTATGCAACATTAGGTACTATAATAGGTACTTATAGTGAAGGTGGAGCCAAACACTCCTCAGCACAGCAGAAGGACATGCAGCAGTGATCGCAAGCTGCAAAAAGGGAGATCCCAATCAGATACTAGGAAGACTTTTTCACTAGAAGGGAGGTTGAATGTTGGAACAGGTTGTCCAGAGAAGTTGGGAAATATCTATCCCTGAAGTTATTCAAAACTTGAATGGAAGAGGTCCTGAGCAAAATGACGTATCTTTGCAGTTAGCCTTGCTGTGAACAGGGATTGGGATGGATGCTCGCCTCAGTTTTCTCCCAACCTAAACTAAATCAGTCTGTATTTTATAATCGGATGCTAAGGCCACTATTCAAACACAAGCTTTATTTGTGCAATCTTGAAAGATTGCTGGGCCAGCATCCACAACAATATTAACACTTGTGGAGCCATATTTATACATCTTAAATATAACCCAAGTCCTTAAACCCAATATTTCCCATTGGCTCCATCTCCATTTTCGGAGTCACCTCTGTGATTAAGGTGTAAACTGGTCAGATCTATTAGTCTTTTTTTAAATTCTAAAAAATTCTAACTCACCTTACACCAGTGCTTACCCAACTTCAGTACTTTCCATTCACATCAACACACTTTTTATTAATTGATTGAGAGTATAATTTCTTCAGGTGAACTTCAATTGACAAACATTTTTTCAGAATTCTCTCATACTGGCATTATCAGCTTCATGAGGTATTTTAGTTTTCCCCAAAGAGAAGCAAATGTTTCTGAAGATCAACAGGTTAAATGCAAAATAGAGCAAATTAGTGCCAGCTTTAGAGAGCTAGAATTCCAGCTGCTTTTCACAAAATTGCCCACAATTTCTTGCCTTTTCAGCTCATTACTTCTTGTACCATTCTGTTGTTACTGCACAAAAGGAAGAAAAATTAGCTGGCTGAGTGATAAAAGAGAAAAGTTAATGAAAGAAAAAGGGTGTGTAGTTTATTTCTGCATGATCAATTGCAGTCAATTTCCTAGAATGATCCTATAAAATGAATTAGATAGGTAGGAAATACAAATATCAAAATCCACTCAAATTTATCCAAAGGTTCAAAGCATATACATGATTTAGGGATGCTTCTGGCACAAAGCCATGTATTTATTTTAAAAAAATTCCTTTGTTTCTTGCATGAATGTAACTCTGGGCCCAGAGCTGTATTCCTTATTCAGAAAATGAGAAATATCACTGAGTTGAGTGAAAACAGTATGCATGGATATAAGAATCTGGATTTTTTATTACCAGATTTGCCTGATCTGAAAAAAAAAATTTGGAGGAAGTAAATAAAAATATGAAAGAAATAAAAATAAAAAATGTTACCAGCTGGAGGAAGATCACTTTGTAAAAGTTCTTGATTGCTGAGTATAAAATGGAATAGTTGAGTGCATGGTTTCTTTAAATCTCTGTGCAGAAGTCCAACCTGGCTTTAGAATGTGGAAAAAGATACATGTAAATACAATCTGTATTTTCCTTTAATCTTGAAATCAGAGAGGTTTTCAAATGCATATTTATGATTTAGAAAATACTTTGCAAATTAGGTTCATATATTAGGAACATTAAGTCCAGTTTATTAGTTCCATTTCTTTTCCCTAGGCTTGAAAAATGATTTATCTTGCTGACAGTGAAAGATTTTAGCAGAAGTCTGTTCTTGTTGTCAGATGGTAGAATAAGCAGTGACTAGATCACTCTCATTTATGAAGACATATTAAAATCTTCAGGCTATTTTGCATTTACTTCTGCTGCTCCTTTGGTGAAATGTAAAAGTGGGTTGTAGCAGCCAGCCAATATCCTGAACTTTAACACAGAATTAATGCTTATTAATTTCTGAGACCTAAGTCCAGAGTTGTATTTTTCTGTGCTGGGCAGTGTGCCACTAATTTGTTTCAGATAGGCAGATGACATCTTTGATTGATTGATTTTAATTTATTTTTAAACGATCACAAAATTAGTTCTATAGTATTAATTCACTTAGTCCATAGAATACTTTCTACCACTAAGGCATATTTCTACTAAGCAGCAACAAATAGGAGCCAGTCCTAGATAATCCTTCTGGCATAAAAATATAAATTGATGTAATGCAAATATTTTATATTATAAGGTAAATATTGATTTTTTTTCAGTCTAAAATTCACAGAATGATTGCAAAATATCCGATTATCTTCTTAAACTGAGCAAATGAAACACCTTATTGAGATTTGAAGGAGTTACTAGCATGCATATAGTGATTTATTTCCATGCTCTTCTTTTACTGAAAAATAAGATGTAATACTGTGTGAATCTGCACATTAGCAGGATGCAAATGTGGGTTATGCCCATATATCATTATGTGAGATATATCATTACTTGAGAAGGACAAAATTAAGACTATTATTCATTCAGATCCAGTTCTGATATGACTTGGTCAAACCTATCAGATCTTGACAGATCCATCAACAGGGATCTAGTACCAGGATGTAAAATGGGGAAAATTGGTTTGTCTCCACTTCTAAACTAATTTCACCATAGCGAGTATTCCTTCTCCTTCCCCTTCCTGCAGTGCTTCTGCTGCTGCTTCCTGTGCCATTGAACTGCAAAATAGAATGTAAAAAATAGCATGCAAAAAGCAGGAAAAAGTTGATCCTTGATGAGTGACTCTTCTGGCTGCTGAGTAGGCACACCACAGCGAGCAGCTTACTGCAGTACATTAAATCAGGCCCTTAATTCCTCCCACATTTCTCCCTCTGCTGGCTCTACCTCTCTCTCCTGCCCTACCCCACAGAAAGATATAAGACCCCATATGAAGAATGAAACAAGAGGTGCAAAATGCACAGACAAATGGCAAAATTATATGTTGTATGGAGGTCTGAGAGGTTTTCAGGATCCAGAGGCCAAGTCCCGCAGCCCCTAGTTTATTTATGTACAAGCAGATCCAGAGCAAGTGAAGGCCTTCCCCAGACTTGGCCGATTTTCCGCATACTGTGAACTCCTCCAGACACCATCATGTATGCTGTGGGCAATGAGAGTATTATCAAAATCCAGAAGAATAAGAAAAAAAGACTTAAGACTTTGTTTTGTTTTAAAAACAAAAACAGAATTATATCAAGAGAGCCTCTAATTTAAAAGACTCTATTTTTTTCTTACTAGCTTTACTCTATAATCCATTAATGGCCAAGAAGATTTAAGAGGATGATGAATCTAAACCACTTAAAATTAACCTTTCAATTTTCTCCTCACCGTGCACTGAAAAGTGATGTGCCACTGTGATACCCAGAGTCCTGGGCAGAAGGATCTGGTGCTTGCAAGGAACAAGGCACTTCGGGGAACTGCTTCCTATCCAGTACCTGAACCCTGCATGCAGGGTTGAGTATTTAGAGCATGTTGGCCTGCCCACTAGTCAAGTCAGACCAAGTCATAGGAAAGTCTTTAATGCATCTGTATCTGATGAATGATTTGCCAATGCTGGATATACTAATAAACTGAAACTGAGAGCAGCCACCTGGCAAGACAATAACAAGATATTTGCACTTGTGATGGCTTTAGAAGCAATCCACAGTCTACTAACAACACAATCATTTGCAGCATCTGTAAAGCACTAGACAAACAGCCAAAAACACTATCAGGAAAATGTTTGCAACATGGGCAGGGGGACCGCAAAATCCTCCAAATGGATCGGATTCTCATTCTGAAACTATTACACCTGCTGGGACAAATGCTCTTCTCACATCTGCTTCTGCAGCCTTATTATCCTCCCTTGCCCCATTATGTTTAAACAAACCGAAGGAAAAATGGGAAGTAAAATGAGCGTCTAAGCAACACTATTTCTATGGATTTGCCACAGGTCTCATATTAAATTAGTTTCTGGAGGATGTTGCAGCTGCTACCTAGAAGATCAATCACTTGACTTTCATTAGATTTGACAGCTATAAATGCTTCTAGATGCAGAGGCTGGCAGGCTTAGATTAGTTGCCTTACAAGTGAAATATCACACATCAGTGTAGGCTTAGCATAATTGGCCCAGGCAGCATCTACAGAGAGCTGAGAGGAAAATATTTCACATTTTGGTAAGTAGTTGTATTTGAGAAAGAAAAGAAAAGAAGAAATAAACAATTAAATCTTGGAAAGTATATACGAATATCTAAGGTATTACACGTGGTGCAATTGAAGGAAGACATTGCAGTGTGATCAGACTCAGCAATTCTTGCTATCAGATGTTATTCTGCTGGAATTCGTCCGTTTACTTGAAGACGGGGTATTACTTGTTTTCTTTCTGCTCTCATATATAGTAAAACCTTTTTATAATGCCTATTGATCAACTGCTTTGGGCAGATTTCCAAATTAAAGCCTTCTTGCCCAACCTGAATATAAATCTGTTTTGTTTTGAATATAAATCTGTTTATTTATTTATTTATCTACTTTTTAAAGGCAATCCCAATTAATAAGCTGTCTCAGGCAGCCCCTTTCATGCCTAGACCAAATGGGCTAAGTTCTCCTTCCACAGTGTAACATACACCGTGTCCACAACCACCAGAAGAACACAGACTTCCCGAGCAAAGCCTCCATAGTAACCTGGAATATTTTCATTACACGTGACACTTGGCAATCCCCAGTCTTGCAGAATTCCCTTTGAAACAGTGATGAAGGATCGAACATATGGTGTGGATTACCAAGCATTTGTGTGTGTGTTGGGACCAGGGGTGTTATTATTTCTGATAAAAAATCCACCAAATTCCCAGCAACTAAGTTCAGGGTAATAATTAGGACGGCAGGAAAAAAAATACACATATTTATTGAAAAGATTTTTAGAATTCTTACACTGGTATCCTTTCAACATCCTTTCAACAAAAAGGGACCCTTACATGAAAAAAAATGCAGACTCCACTTGTTTCCTTGCTAGCAGCTGGAACAGGCATCATGTGTCACTCAAAACTGAGAAACGTGGACTCTCTACCCTAACTGTGTGCAATATGGTCTGCTACTCCCAGTCCACGCATTTACATTACATATTAGATCGGTTACTTTGTTACCTTCTGAGCACATTTATATTGAAAAGTACATATTTCTGTGGACTATTTGAGTTTTGCTGAAATTATATTTTCTATCAGAAAAAAAAAATCTTCAATCATTTAGCCAGCTCCATTGACATCTCCAGCAATTTTGTGTGATCACTTTATTCAACAACATCTCCAACTGTGACAGGTATGGGCTTGCAAGATGTGCCACAAATGGTACACAAAGTGCTTTGTAAACACTAAGCTCAGCGAGAAATTAGGGAAATTGGTATTTTTGCCATTATCTAATCAATCTCTGCAAAAACCTGCAGGAAGCTGGGAGAGGTTTTTTTCTCTGGTAGCAATTGCAGAAGGTGAACTGGGGACTGAGCCCATTAAAAAACCCATGGAAGTCACCTTGCTGAGTAACCCTTCTTACATACTGTAGTCAGAAGCTTATTGCAGCATATTAAACATTAAATGCTCCCACATTTCTTCTTCTGCTGACTCTACCTCTTTTGGTCTACCCATGGACCAAAGAGAAGAAAGCATCCTGACAGTGTTGGAAGTTCTAGGGAAGGATATAGGAAATAAAAGAAAAAAGAGACTAGAAGAATAACAGGGAAAAGGTGTTCCTGGCAGAGAGTGGCTGCAGAGAGAAGAGAGAACATTTCTATTTCATGTCTGAAAACAGATGTGAAATAGAAATATTATATAATAATGGGAAAAGAGGATACCCTGAGGGATACTGTGAGGCAGAACTAGCCTAATCTAACAGATAGATCACACTGAAGAGTGATAAATCTGGATTTGGCATCAATCTCTGCCACTCATGTAAGTGTTTTGCCTACGCACATGGTATCTTTCTGAAATCACTATGGTTATTACATGCAGCAGGTAACGCCATGGGACTCCAATTGCAACTGGAGCTGCTAAGTGCAGCTGTGATGTACTAATGACACCAACCAGCAGAGAGTTCAGGAGATGTGCACAGAAAATCAGAGCAGACAGAGGCAGGCGGGAGGACCGCCTGTGGTAGGCAGCAGGCTCACAGGATTTGCAAAATGCCCTGAAAATAAAAAATCAGACATTTGCTCAGCTGTAGCCACTGGGGAGTACAAGGGCAGTGATACAAAGGAAGACAGACGTGTGATTCCCATGAATGCTGCTGAAATGCATGCAGCAAAATCCCCAGCAGCAGCTGGGTCTAACAACGTGGGTAATTTACTCTTGTCTGTTTGCAGGTAGTCCTGTTCGGTTGACCTGTGAGAAATTTTTAATTGAAACATCATCTCTCTAAGTGGATGGAGCACCTGTGAGCACAAAAAAAAAAAGTCACATGTGTTATTATTCATGTCAAATCAGTGCTGGGAGGTAAGTCACTGCAAGCAAAGGAATTACAACAGGGAGGAATTAGCTCCGTAGTAGTTCAAATGACTATTTGTACAGCTGCTTCAGGTAGCTGCACATTATGTAAAGTTCCATACCTGGTGGTGTTGACAGCATTATACTGAAGAAGGAAAGGAAAAGACTGGCAGTTTAACTGTATCTATGGCCAAAGCTTTGTTCCTTCTCATTAACTAAAGTACACTGATGTTCTTTCTCCATTAAAAAAAAAAAAAAAGAAGAAAGAAAGAAAGAAAAAGAAAGAAAAGAAAATGCAGGACCAATCCTTGCATTCTCAAAGCAGCCCCCACTAGGACAACCATGGGTTTGGGGATCACAGCCCTTAGGGTCTATTTTTAAGTTTTTGAGGTGAACATCAAAGTTTGTCAGAAGAAAGGAAAAGTTTATGTTCCAGTGAAGGGATAGTAGAATTTAATATTCATCAAAACACTAACCTCATTTTATAATTTTTATGTGTCCTTTGAAAGGAGGAAAAATGTCCCTCCAGCACTATTTTTTCATGGGAACACCCAATGGAGATAATATTTTAATGATACGTTATATTATTGATCATGTACATATACTATTGACCATGACCAAGAGAAGAAAAACATATTTGCATATTCAGACTGATTACAAAGTGACGTAAATGTAATAAAGAAATGTTGTTCCCTGAACAGGGAACCTTGGCAGCTGGCCCACAGCTCACAGCTGCACCTTCAGCTCCTCTTTTACTTGACTTTGTGCAGAAACACCTAGCTTATATTGCAGAGCATTAATAATGTCAGTTTTAAAGAACAAATATCCCACTTGCAAAACCAATAAGGATACAAAGAGGGTGAAGTACAGAAAATTACGCTCTGATGCAGCAATTGAGAGGCAAGAAGCTGCTTCTGCAAGAAGCAGGGAAGAGCTTTCTAGTTTTATCAACCACTTTGGAGAAGTAGTTGTACATTACATATCACTATAAAGCAATTTTGATAATATACCAGTGATACTGCTTTAGCTAATAGCTATTAATCGATGGCACTTAGCAAAGCACTATGCAGATTCTTCCAAGTCACTGCTGCTGTGTGGAGTGACCAACCCACGGTCCAGGAATAAGAGTGAACTTAGAGTGAACTCTCACACAACGATAGGAGAGGCTTTAAGAGTGCAGGCTCAGGGTGAAGCCAGCAGCCTCAGAGCTATAAGTAGCCACTAGGAGTGGGCAATGATTCATGGCACTGAGAGTGAAACACAGAGATTTAGTAGGTAGGAAGATGGAAAATCCACGTAAAAAAAAAAAAAATGTGGGAAGAGGTTATCCAAAAGTCAGTATGCTCTTGGTGGGTCATGTTTCTTCTACTTTTGTGCCAATATAATCATATCAGTCCCAGTTACTGCAAAATAATGCAAAGCCTCGCCAAGCCATTTTTCTTCAGGATCCCCATAGGAATTTGGGGAAGAATTACATTCTTCCCAAAGAAAAGCAGAAACTCAGTGTTTTACTTTGACACAGTGTTGCAAAGTTTTGAAAGCAATCTGCAGGGGAAAAAGTAACTTACAGCTCTAGAAAATAACATCCTCTGCCTGTTTTGAAGAAGGATTTGAAATTCTGCTACAGTTACCATTTCTTTAATTCACTTATCTGAGCTGTAATGGTAATATATCCTGGTTTCTGCTCCATCTGCTATTTGAAAGAGAGAAGTGGCTTTTGGCAAACTGAAGAAAGCTACAGGAGGCCTCAGATTTTAGGGCATTGGCTTTAAATTCATCCTTATAAAACCCATCTCTCTACAGCGTTGCTGAAGGTAATTTCCTTCTGACCTAAAGAGAGTGCTCATAACTCCACACAGCTTTGATTACATGGTGGTGGCCTCCCTCCACCCTGGGCCATCTTTACCTTGGGTAAATCCATCTTTATCTTGGCAAGCCCATCTTTTCCTTCTGAAGACAGGATAAATTTCGCACCAGGAATTATGCCAGCTCCGTGTCTGCTAGGCCAGCCAGGCGCTACCTGCTCCTTATGTATCTCACACTGCATTTAATTTACTTTCCCCATGACATACAGGCTCACAGAAAGATTTATCCACTGGCTCAGCACAGAGACCAGGAGAAGACTGGCTGTACATGGGGCTTACTGTGCAGCGGAGCCATCTCATGGTCAGTGACATCCTCTGAAGCTTGGGACATATTTGCCTTGGAGGAGGACGTAACTGTTGCCTTGTATTATATCTAAGCAAGCGCCTGCTTGCAGCCCTGTGCTTGTGCCAAGCTTCCTTCTGGATTAGCTCACAATGCGGTAATGCCACTAACCAGGACCAATTAAAAGAGAAAGCTAAATGAGGATCAGGCCCACGTAACTATTGCTTCTGAGATCCAAAGGCACAAACGTACCTGAATTGCTCTAGAATCTGCAAGGTAGAATCATTTCTTAAGCTAACTGTCTCTGAGAAATATCTCTGTCTGGAAGCAAGAACTCAGATAATGAGACTAGGCACAAGCGAAAAAATGTTTTCTTCGACTTAAGCCCGCTGGCAGAAATTGTGGAGGCTGGACTTTCTCGAACAGTATCTTGCCATGGCTACTACCAACACCAAAGCTTATTGTTTTTCTGAGATACATTTTCTTCCCCTACAAATGTTCCCCAGCTGCTCACACAGCAGATTTCCACATTAACAGTGAAGCTCATAGCCTGAGCTGTGAGGCATCCAGTGTGACAGAGCAGCTGGAAAGATTTCTGTTTCATATTTGCTTCCTGCAAGGAAAGAAGTGCTACTTGGGCACACTTAGGGTTTTAGCAGGATATCTGCTGGGCATTTAACAAATTCATTCAACTTCTCTGCAGTGTCATGTCACATTTCCTGCAGTGGATCACATGTGTTGAGTTAATGCCCAGGACTCCTGAGTTTGGTTGTTGACTCACTGGGTGACCACAGGCAGTCATGGAGGTGACCATGATCTCTCTTTGCACAGCAGATGTGACTGGGGATTTTTTTTCCTTTTTTTTTGTTTTGTTTTTAAACTGGCCAATTTGACAGAGACACTGCACAAACAGCTCACACACACCCTATTGTTTTTGATAAATTTGTTAGATAAATTTAATACCGCTTGTCTGCAAAGCTGTCAAAACAGGTAAAACAGATTCTGATTTTTTCTGTAATTGGTGTTTTTAATTATTGTTGAATAATACCTATGAGTTGGGGAGTTCCTCCCATGTGCTAGGAAGGAAAAAACAATATACAATAAAAACAAATTTTAACCATTTTGTTGTAGAAATCTGATGAGGGCTCAGAGGAAACAGGAAGGATTGGCTGAAACGGTGATGACAGTGGAAGAATTGGACATAAATTGGATTGGACTGAATTGAATTGGACACAAATCCATAAGAAATCTGACTTCAGTAGTTCTGTTGCTCAGTTGCATGTCTGTTTTAACTTGATGACTGCTAAGTGAAGAGATGGCATTGAGAGGGACAGAGAAAATTAAAATCATTAAGTAATGCCCTGGCAGTATTACAGCACTCATTTGCTTTTGATGAAAATTAATTCTCTGCAAACAACAGTAAAACACTCTTCCACATTATTATAAAACAATCTTTTAGTTCAAGAATTGTTTCCTTTCTCTTCTCCTTGACTAGTGTAAAATCCATGAGGATTTTTTTCCTTGTTCTTCTGTGGGTGGGAGTAATTAGTTAATGACATGATTTTTACCATGCATGAAAAAAGACAGCCTTGTGCTTAAAGCATAATGGTTTCTAAGAGGACCTCCGTTTTCGGTTCCTAAACTGTTTTAGACTTTGCAACACATGAGAATAGAGCGAGGAATACTAAAAAAAAATCTTGCCAATTATTTGTGTTCTTCTTTTAATACAACAACTGCACATTGAATTTTATATTGGAATTATGCATTTATGAAAGCAAATTTTGTGTCTATTATGACCTTATTTAAAAAGAGGCATTCCAGGCACATTGAAGGGTTGTGATTGGTTGCACAAGTCACATTATATTATCCCTATTCCAAAGTTAGAACAGAACTTCACTATTGAAGAGATTTCGTACATGAATGTGCTTTGAAAATTTTAATTAGCTTTCTGAAAATAGATCTGTTTCAAAATTCTGGATTTGCTAGGAATTCTATCAGGAATTTTATTATACTCTTTCATTTCTCCAGGCCCATAGAAGATATTCTTCACATCTGTCTTGTACTCCATCTTTTATCAAGACAATTTGTAACTTGGGTCGTTTTGTCCAGCCACCTGCATGCAAGAGCTACAGAAATCTGACCTTACCACCACCTACCATAACAGAAGCGTGGAAAGCAGTGCTATAATCCTTTCTTAAATAAAACTGTATTCCTTCAGAAGTTAGTGTCCCAAAGAGAGTAAGAATGATCAAGAATGATCCCAGAGAAGTTAGCAGCAAGCCTTTAACAAAATGAGAATCACCTTCATCTTTAGGATACGTAGTGAAAGATCCCATAGAGGAAAACAATCAACTTACAAATATTCAAGGCCTGAAATCCTGACAGCATCATTTACTCTAATTAAAATCAAACACAGACAGTATCTTTATCCCATCAAGTATTCCTTGAGAAGATGGAGAGTCTTGTAGCAATCTAAGTATTAGCTGTTTTGCTAAAAGAAATTAGAGGAGATACAGAATGTAAGCATGTAAGAACTGAAAAAAAAAAATGTTTCCTCAGGAATTGACCTGATGTCTCTTGACACACCAAGACATCAGCATGTCATCACTGGCTCCTGAAGCACTTTGGAATACTGTCTGTTTGTAGGTTGATTACTACAGATTCTGTGAAGAAACATATTCCTCCCCAAGAGTAAAAAATGAACTAGGTTAAGGGCAAATCCTGCATTAAATCTGAAGAGTAAAGACCAGTTCTGGATTAGATTCACTTATGGGCATAAATGAATGGCTTTCATCTTGAAATGAGGCTATGAAATATTCTTCTGTCAGTGTATGACTTAAAGAAAAAAAAAACAAACTCAACTTGAATAAGAAGGAAGCACTGGAAGTGAAGAATGTGGGCAAATTACCTGGACTAGGTCCCAGAAAATCTGAATTCCATTCCCCTCTTTACCATGACTTTCCTAAAGGATTTATTATTTTTGTATTTAAGATACACTTTTTCATTCCCCCAGTAGACTCTTGCACACTCCACTTCATCTGCTAAATGTGTTACTATGTGCCAGCATTAGTAAGGTAGGGCATATTTCTTACTACAAGGAGAAGTGAATGCTATACAACGTAATCACTAATTCACTACATGACAATATATTCTGTATATTTATACATATGTTATAAATATGCATGCGTATATCTGTGTGAAAGTATATATATAAATATATGTATTTGTTGAATAAGAAGTAACAACAGTAGCCTTCTTCAATACTAAAAGAATCCCACTTCTTGTGTCATTGCAGAACTAGCACAAATACAGTACCAGGAGACACTGGAGATACACATCACTGGGAACTAAATAGAACTGTTTTTTATCTTTCTCACCCTACTGTTGAGGGGTGGAGAGTCTTCTAAGTGTTGCTGAAAGCTTTCTATATTTGCACTTCTATTCTTTACCACCACCCAAAATTAATCCTCTGCTGTGGAAACCATCTGTCTCACTGAGAAGATGGAAACGACCTAATTCTGTGGAGGTGGAGAGACTAGCTTTCTTTCCATTAATACATTACATTTCATTTCACCAAAGAGAAACACACAATGATTCTGTGAGGGAGCTATTTTATTAAGGAAGGTTTTAAAAACATTACTGTAAATGAAAAACATATGATTCCATGGACGGGGAGACCATTTTTAAAGTATTAAACTTGTATTTCATTTAACAGATACTTCTTCACAGAATAGTTGCATCACTTGTCTCAAACAGCCCAAACAATTATTTTCAGAACAGCCAGGGCTGTCTACTTTTTAAAAATATATATTCTTGGTTGGTGTCATGCTATTGTAGTTCACTTATTGACATAAAAGTGTAGGTTCTTGTCCATTACATTACATTGCATTACATTAGAAACCATTATGTTTTAAGCACAAGACTGTATTTTTTCATGCATGGTAAAAATACATTATCATTTCAGATGTACAGTACAGGCAGAACTAAAATGGGCAAGTGTATCTTTGAAGATCATTTGCTAATAGCTATTTGCTTTTACTTCTAAGAAATTTTTAGTTCCTCTAGCACTTACTCCACAAAGCTATATGAAAAGTGAAAAAGCCTTCCAGAGATAAGTTTTTCAAAATAGTAAGAAATTCATCAAGTGAATTCATCAGTGAAAAAGATTCAACAAATGCAAACTATTAGGGTCAAAGCAAGTGGCACAGCTCACTGTAAATCAACAAACTTAAAAGATCAATGATCAGCATTAAAACAAAGAAGCCCAAATCAAAACAGAGCTAATTTTAATGACAACTATGTATTTTACTTCTGGGTCCAAATTTTCTAATTTAGGCCTATCTTCATCTACATCTACATCTACTACATTATGGAAATTTCCCTGAACAAAAACACAGGTTCAAGCTTGGAGCAGGTAGACCTGTCCTCCTGCTTCTGTGCCTCAGTGCTCATGAAATTTGAGTTACAGTGTAACTACCTTTTTTTGGCACCACAGAGAGGAGAGCTGGGAACAGTTTATTAAAATACAGTTACAAAGACTATATCCACATGAGCTTGTTAAGAGAAGGCAAGCTGTGCAGTGACTGATTTTGGCTGATCCCACAGCAGCAGCAAAGCATCTTTTCCACAGGAAAACAACACTTCATCTAAGGTACACAGTTGTGTATGTCACAATTTATTAAAAGAAGAAAGAATTTTTTCTTGCCTTCACAGCTCTGTGAATATTTTTGAATGTTCTAAAATGAAGATATGAATCTTTAGAACCGTATTTTGCTTAATAACACTGCTAGACAGTTTGTCCCTAGGTGATGACTTTTCCTGTATAGGATAACACTTGACTGATCTGGCATCTTTAAAATCTTCTATTTAATGTGTATTCGCAGAAGAAGTTGCTCTACATTTCTCGGATTCATTTTAAACTACGTCACATGTTGGATTATTTCACCTTGCTTTCATTGTTCTTAAAAAGTAAATAAATATATTATTATACAAGAAAATTTAGCCATTGTCCCACCTATCTCATAACCATGAGCCTAATTTTAGTAGAACAGTGTTACAGGAAAATCTCTTTCAGCTACTGGTCACAATGTTGAGATTAGCAGATATAAACTCTGACAGGCAGGGGAGAAATAACAAATGACAGAGAAAAGAGTTTAAGACAAAAATCAAGACATTTTTTTTCATCTACTACAACAGAATAGCTCAGAGTGTTTCTTTCCAAACCCACCTGAGAGCACAAGAAGTCAAGGCATAGGTGCAGCTGCCGTCAGAGGGCAGGTCTAAGGTAGCTTCCCCGAGAGGACTTCTCCTGTTCACTGCTTACATTGATTAGTCTACTTGGCTTTCCAGAGGTGCCTTTCTGCTTCCTTTCCCTTTCTTTACATTCATAAAACTTTAAAAGGTCTCTGGCAACTTGTTCTTATTTAAACATAATAATATCTTGTGTTGGAGGCTAAAATGCATATTGGAATGCAATAAGTATACCCATTACAATAAACGTACACATTTAGGAGGCATGGTGGTGATGGGTTTACAGCTGGACTTGTTGATCTTAAAGGTCTTTTCCAACCATAATGATTCTGTGATTCTATGATTTCCTGTGACCTCTGAAAATGTGTCTTGGTGGCCTTGCTCTGCAAAGCAGGAGCGGAGGGCAATCAGCAGGGGCAGCCGAGTCTGGCTGGGGAAACGTGGGGGATCTGAACATGCTAATACTGATTTGTTTCTAGCTTTGCCTCTTCCGTCCTCCCACACACAAACATGGACTCACCTGCCATATGGCTAGAGGATAGAGGTAGGAGGCTTTGTCTTTCAAAGCAAGGATCTGGAATCATGGTCTGCAGGAATCCATAGAGTATAGGGCTAATTTTAAAAGCTCTTTAAATGAACATAGGTTATAAAAATATCCAGCATCCAAAAGCTAAAATTTAAGTTAGAAATATCTCTTCAGTAACACAGGCAAATGCAGACACCAGCTAAAACGAAGTGTTTCTCCTCAATCACTGTTAAAATTATGATTGGATGTCTTTCTAAAAAAATGCATTTTAATTTGAGGGTAGCTTTTTGAAAACTTGTCTAGGAGAGAAGGTTATTTTCATCTATAGCTGGAAATATTAGGGGAAATGCTATGATTAGTGTCATGCAGAAGAAATTAGCTTAGTAACAAATTATTTTTTTTTAAAAAAAAAGGAAAAAAAAACACTCTATTTCTCCCTGCATCAGGTCACCTAACGAGACAAACATGTATTGCTAGATTTTATGGCTCCATATATGTTCCAAAGCCTCTGTCTTCTGCTCTTCTTCCACAGAAGTGGGAAGGGTAAGTTCCTTGAGCTAGATTTTGGGAAAGAAACAGAGGATAAATCCTTTATCTCTATGAAATTCTCAGAAACTCTGGCCACTGAAGGATTTTCTTTCTGATGGCCTTATAGGAGGCCATCAGAAAGTTTTCTCCTTATTTGGAAAAAGTTTTCTCCTTATTTGGAAATTTCCACAAGCAGCTACACAGAAGAAGCAGGGCAGGCTGATTTCTGTATCAGCAAAGGGGCCTTGACCATTCTGCATGAACTAGCCACATGACAACCGAGATAAGAAATGCTGTGATCTTTCCTATCAATCCCTCTCCTTCAGATTGCCCTTCTACATATTTTGTTGTACATGATATATAAACTGGACAAGGTCGAAGGACTCCATCCTCGGGGAGAAAACTGGGACATGTGGTTTAATGCATGAGAAAAGCTGTGCTGCACAGTAGGTGCTGTGTAGATACAAAAGCAATGTGCTTGCAAATCCCTGCTGTCCTACATCTAAAGAGAAGCAAACTATCCTTCTCTGTTGCAATCTGCTGTGTATAACTCAGTCATAAAAATCTATCTGCCAGCCCTATTGAACTGCAATTTTCAAGTCAGAGTTTCTTTCCATTCTTAGAAAAACAATGTCAGTATCATTTTCCAAACTGGTGGCAAAAGTTAATGTAGTGTACCCCTCTTTGATTCCCATGGTTCTTTCTAAGTTCTTCAAATGTGGCGCTCCTTCAGGTCTGTGTAAGTCTGAACTAAAATAGAAAATACATCAGAGAGATCCCACTGATGGCTGCCACTTAACAGGCACATGCACCTTCTCTGGGTATTTTTCCTTTTCTGAAGGTCAAGCCATTGCTATGCACTCCCTAAGTTTGGTGAAAAAGGGAGCTGAACATGAGATAACTGGAAGGAAAAGGAGGAATTGAGGCAGAACAGACTAAAGGAAATTCTGAAGAACAGAAGGTTGACCTGTTAGGTAACTTAGTATTTTTCAGAGTAGCATAGAAACCCACTGTCAACAATACAAGCACTGTAAACTAGGATCCTAAGACCATAAATGTCTCTTCAGAAAAATCAAGAGTTCATGTCACCTGCTATTTAGATAATAACATGTGAGATATCCAGATTCCCCCTGTGCTTTCAGTTCAGTATTTTTCCCTTCTAGTCTTCCAGTAGTAACCTTTCATGCAACACTACTGTTAGTTGTTAATCAGATATTTTACTCTGTCTTCCTGATGAGCAAGAAGTTTACAGTGCTCTGAATTTTTTTCAAGATGCAGAATTCTCTTCAAGTTGGACTTTGATTGGTGGCTGTCTTCTCTTTTTTTCTTTTCCTTTTCTTTTCTTTTTTTTTTCAGAAGACATAACCTGAGACATTTTATTTCACAGAGTGTTTTTCATCATTAATGACTGACAGACTCTTTCACTCCATTACACAACAGGTTGGATACCTGGAGAAGACTAATTGAAAACCAGCCAAGAAGAATTCTATATGGGAAGGCATCCAGTGCCACAGGAAGAGAAAGAGCCAGCAGAAGAGTGGTTGGCTTGTTTTGTGATAAAGATCTATTTATATTCTCAAGTACATTTTGGCCTGAATGTATGGAAAGCTATAATTTTCTGTAAGGAAGAAATTTCAAGAAGAAAGAATTGTATCATTCCTAGCTTCAGTTATGAGTTTCTGTACCAGGCTATTCTTCTTCAAAAAGGAATGAACACACAAACAAACAAACAAATAGTTTTCACTTGCAAAAGCAATGCTTAGGAATAATCAAAAATTCATTTTAATATTTCAGTGGCAGTAAGTGCTGAGAAGTAAAGCATTTTTTGGATTGGCCTTTACAGTACTGTGCATCATTTCTTACCCTGAATAAGGTCCATGACTCCCAGAAATCATAAGAATAGCCTCCAGACCCATCTGATTGATTGTCTGTGTTTCTGAGTTTATCCTTCCCCACCTGACTAACAATTCAGGAGGCTCAGTACAATTAAAATTTGAATGTAACTAACTGGTGTATAAGGATGCAGCTGCTCTAGCTAACAGATATATCTTCAATTAAAAAAGCCAAGAAATCACAACATTCCCACTGGGGGTGCTTCATCCACAGCATTTATTAATTTTTATCATTTGCAGCAGCTACAAATATTATAAAGATTGGAAATAAAAAGATAACATTCTTTTGCCAAGTAAACTTTACCTTACTTGCATTGCAAAAGCATCAAGATAGACCTTTTTTTTGTTTCTTTCAGGACCACATCCTGGATTCAGCCAGTTTGGGCCCTAAGACTGGAATAGCTGATGAGGAATGTGAACACCCTACCTCCACTTTCCATTGACCCATTTGATCTCCTTCGAGCTGCTGTAAATCTAAGGGCATTCACAGCATCTCCTGAGAAACGCTTTTTCCTGAATCTACTCCAGCTGCCAAACACCTTGTTCTTCCTACCACCTATTTTTCTAATCTGTCTCTTTCAATTTCTGAGCAGCTCACATCTGACATCTAAAAAGCGCTGGCAAAACCATTTAAAAGGGATATATATATGTCGAGGTATTTTAAGCTCCTAAGTCAAAGATTCACACAAAATAAACCTAAAATTCACCAAGTTTCATGCTTGTGCTATGACACCTGGTCATTTACTTACATTGAGAGTACTTATTTTGACATCTGAAGCATGGAGTTTTTATATCAAGCTACTCTTCTTCAGCAATCTGAGTCTAACCTCTCATAGTCAGGAAAAAAATAACAACAACTTGTGTCAAAATTAGGTCTCAAGGCATCTCTATTTCTCCAAAGATGCTGTCTGCATGAAATCAATAGTTGTGCCATTTACAGTTGGAAGTGCTGAAGGGAAAAAAAATAAAAAGGAGTAATGCTTAAATAGCTGCCATTCATGTGGGCTGTTATGAACCATTTCAGCTGCTTGATGTACTGCAGAAGTAGTCATTTTCTGTGAGAAACCACAGGGCCCAAACCTTCAGGAAAATGTGTTCAACCTTTATGAATTAAGCCCAAATGTACCACGGGATCTCTGTTGGATTGAATTTGTTGCACAGTAAATCATTTTACAGGAGGACCCTGCTGGGTCTAAAATTTATAAATGAGCCATTTTTAGTTATTTTCATTTCTCAGTACTTTTTAATTGTAACAATAAATTCTTTAAATATTTGCCTTCAGTCACCTGAAGTCTCTCTGTCATTGCAATTCCTTATATGATTTTGATTGTTTACTCAAATGGCCATGTGTAGTTATTTCTCCTTATGAAATGGCGGATGTGTTTATTTCCAGAAGTGAATGGATTTGAGGTTGGGAATGGAAGGCTACCTGAAGTGGTGAAGCTGCTGTGTGCATTGTGAAGGTGCATTGACAATAGTCACGCTTGTCCTGGACTTAGTCATGGGCTCTCTTTTTATAAGTGATATGGCAGAGAAGGAAGAGGAATGATAAAATTAGAGAAAATTACCAAGTAGGAAAACATGGAACAGTAAGAGACTGAGATTGTTAAAAATGTTATAAAATGCCATGCCAAGAAGGCTTTTCTGTAAAGCTAAAATATACTTAACTTGGCAATCTATTGATACTTTAAATATTTAAATGTGCACATCTATGCACACCAGATTATACCTACCTTCACATATTTCTCTACACATCTTTTCTGTTACATATTTAAGTGAAAAAGCAATACATTTACAAAAAGTAGTCTGCTTTTGTGGGTGGTTGCAATGCTGAATACACAGGGACTCATTGTCTCCTGGTAGAGCAGGAGGGCAACAAACCTTCCACAAAGTAGAAGGTTCCACTTCTCCCAGGTGGGCAGAGCACAGGTTCTCATTGGTTTTCTGCTTGTAAATATGAATAGAGACATTAAGCTCTTTATGTATTAGAAAGTCAAACCTGGAAACTGAAGCAGATTTTTACAGTATCACAGGTGGCTTTTGTAAAAATAGGATAATGAAATGACTAATCACAGTCAGTATATGATCACATGAATGAGGGTATACTTTGAAATAATGCATCTAATTTTTTAATGAGACTGAAGGTACAGGGCTAATTATGGGAGCTCAGTTGGTGGATAGAGACTTGCTGAGCCACCTCATGCTTAAAAATAGATGTGCAACTATACAGTAAATTTCAGTCTTTTCTTCTGCCACTGAGAAAAATAATTGAAAAAAAGCCTTGTCCAGATCCTACAATTGAGCATCCAATAAAATAGCAGAATAGTTTAGCCGAGTTTTGGTTATATACATGTCTGCTTGAAGTAATTTTTTAGTATATTGAATAGAAATCACAGAGCAAGAGATTTTGCCATGGACATGGAGTATAAACACATAAAAACACTGACAAATTGTATTACCCCAGCCACTGCATTGCAAAATGTTATCTCTATGCTAGAGATACAAATGCAGCATCGGGTCATTCAGATACTTGCAGATCTATGGACCATTGAATAAATAGCTCTTCTCCAGCAGTGCAATGATACATAGACCTGTCTATCCTCAGACTAAGAATGAAAAATGCACATGCAAGGGAAGCTGAAGCTTGACCTGGAAGGCTAATGCTTACCCTTTATTTAGCAAACCTATTTTAGAGTATGTTAAGATGTACTGCTGAAGTAACTCTCCTGAGGGAAGCACAGGGAAAGATGAAGTATTATGATCTTTTAAGAAGTCAGGATGGACTTTAACAAATGTTGATGGAAAGTAATGATTTTGATAAAGCTCCACATTTCAGACATTACTTATCTTTTCCATAGCCTCTAATGCATTAGCTCTGTCATATAATAAAACGATTGTAACTTTGTGGATTATGAAGTAAGCTGAATAATTCATATGAATGTCACTGAAACATTTTTCCCACTAATTGTGGTGATTCAATCCTGTCTTCCTCTGCCTTGATATCAGACAGTCATCATCTAATGGATTAAAATATACGCCATCAACTAAAATGGTGATGTTAGAGGCTTTCACCTAGGTTGAAACAAGCATACCTGTCCAGCCCCTTGTGTGTTAGGTTTACTGGCTAGCAAGTATTAGCAGGATCACGTTGTCCTATCCATTTGATGTGTTACTTAAGATATGGAGTGTCATCACTTATTACCTTTTATGAATCACAGGGACACTGCTTAATAGAAGGGCAAAGCATACACCACATCCACAGACAACCTTGATAAAGCAATAATTAGAAATCCATAGGTAGCCATAGCTTCACTTTAAATATGTAAGGAAATAAAGGGAAGCAGAAGTCAGAAGAATGAATGACAACTGCACAGAAAAATTTTGACAAACATGGAGAAAATAACACCCCAAGTCTTTAGTTCCTCATCATGGGTAAATAATGGAGGTTTCAATTTGCCAACTTTTCTACCTCAGACATGCTATCAATCTAAATGTGCCCAGCAGCACTTTGCATCTTACACTAAACAAGGAGGCCGATATTAGAAAAGGACTGAATAAAGTAAGGGGAGATAAAAGGCTAGATGGAGCAAATGACAGCATGACTGAGTTTTTCAGAGTTTCTTGCAATTAGGTTGGCTTCATTTTTAATGGTTGAGTATTTTCAATAGGCAAGCTGACATCTGGAAATATGTGCTGTTCAGTGTCAAAGGACCAAGCTACCAATCTTTTTAACTAGAGGAAAATTTTGCCTCAGCTATTCACTGTTCATTATCTGGGTGACTAATTGCTTCTTCTCATGTGACTTTTTTCTAACCTTTCTTGACTGGCTGAAGCACTTTTAAAACTAGAAAAAAAAAAAAAAAGATGTGGCAAAAATGTTTTTTCACACCAGATTTTTATATTCAGTCCTTGTCCTTGAAGGCTAAAATCTGGAATTCACAACCATATCCATTGCAGATTATCCAAATAATCATAAATAACTAATAAAAAAACTTTGAATATTTGGCTTATTTAATGGCCAAATCTCATTATCTTGAAGGTGAAGACATGATATGATATGATAGCTGTCCATATTGTCCAGACCATTACAAATGATCCCTTCCAATTCAGAAATATTCAGAAGACCCCTCATGCATGCCACAGGTGCATGCACATGCATCTAAATGGATCTCCATCCTAAGTAATAATCTAGCAATGACTACGCAAGTCATCTGACTTTTCCAAAATGTTGGACACCCACATGCACAATCACTTTGAAAACACTGATTTGGTTAAAACTCAGGTCATTAGTCTTGAGACCATGTAAAACTGCACTTGTTTTCATTAGCTTGCACAAGCTGTTGCCTTCCTTTCTGGCACAATGCCAGGAGACTACAGCAGTCACTTTATTTATTTTATAGCATCAAAGGGATTAGCGTAACAGCCTGCATTACTTCAGCACCAAGCACTGAAGGAAAACAGAGTTACTCTCTTCAAAATCCTGTTTTCTGAAGCTTTTAAAAGAAACACTTAAAGACAGGGTTTCCCAAAGCCTTTTCCAGCTCACTCCATGATGTAACCCTACTTACCATTTGTCACACAAGCTTGGCATGGAAGCAACGTTGTTAAAAAGCTTAAATTAAAGCAGTGGGAGGACAGGGGGGAAAGTCCAGACCTTAATGAGCTGCAAACAAAAGCCTATTTTTATCCTGAAATCTGGAAAACCATGAAAAGCTAGTGAGGTAAGAGTGCTGGGAAAGAGCTGACAAGTCCTGGGGACAGATCACAGTATTCAGTAAAAGCAAGAGAGGTGTTTTTCTCTTTTCCTCGCATCCAACTTTGTGCAGGTTTTGCTTGATCAGTCTGGGCAGTGTGGACCACTCCGGGCTCCCAGGCAAAGGGGCAGTGTTACTAGCATCCACATGGTTCATCCTTTCGGACAACAGCTTTGGTGTGAGAAACTCCTCTCTCGGGTGACCTCCCTTCTGCCAAGCAAATCTTCACTCTGACCTGATTAGGCAGAATATTTTCTGAAGCTGACCTTGGAGAAGCCTTTTTTTCTGTACTCCAAGGCCTGACTGTCAGAAGTTGAAAGCTACTGAAGGGGAACTTAATAACTGCTCTCCAGGAATGAAAAAAAAATCTCAGCAGGGAAAAGCCTGGAGGTCAGCTTGACATGCCTTTTATAAAGATGACTGTAGTCCTCAAAATACATTCTGCCTTCAACCTTTTATCTCCAACTCAACAGACTATCTGGTATGACTTTCCATGTGTTAACTTCGCTTTTCTGAGCAGAGCTCACTGCATCCCTCTTATATCCTGAGGGGCAAGTATCAGGGCATTTGAGTTCCTTCCCGGTAGCTACACAAACATCTTTGTACTGCATGGTCGAACTCTAATGTTGCATAATTACCAGTGTTTTCTAATACTTTCTTCTTTTTCTTTCCATCTTCTTTTCTTGCTTTTCCCTTACCACAGCTTAAGTGAACTTCAGATCCCTGCAGACCTCTCCCAGTCATGGGGAGGTCTGGAGTAGAGAAGGTAGCCCTGAAGGAAGGATATCAGCTCCAGTTTTCCTTCACTTCAGGCTAAATGTTGTGAGCATCTGAGGTCACTACCACATTTTAAAATTTCAGCCTTTATGATTTCTGATGGAGAAAAAATTAGAATGTCCTCCAAAAAAGCAAGAAAACTAATTTCTTTCCCTTGCCTGATCCATTGTTCACACTGGCACACTGTTCACGCTGGCACACACAGAACCTGTCTATTTGAGCTTTGCCACAGCTAGGAAAACTGATGAAAACCAACAGTTTGGACAATGAAGGGCATCAGCTGCTAACTGTGCCCCTCAATTTTACTGATTTTGAAGGATTTATTCTGCACCCACCATGGCAAACAAGCATGGCAGGACAAGGATATAATTTTGAGGTGGCTTTGCACTAAATAGGTATGCACAACGGGGTTATTATTTTACGTCATGTTCCCGGCCTGGGAAATCTGCTCAGCAGAAGTTTTTACTCTGCTTTCTGCCACAGTGCTTTGCACATGTGTTTTCTGTGCTGTTTGGAAAGGCAGTAAATCCAAGTATTCTTGAGTGATACACTTGACAATACCACACTTCAGATATGTAGCGCTCCCCTGAGAGATATTTTAACAAAGTTAATTAGCAGTATTCATTAGTAGTAAATGCAAAGCATAGAGATAAGCCATGGCAAACATGGATAGGAGGTATTTCATCCTCTTCATGTTTCCCTAAAGAAAATGCATCTCTGTCATGTCTTCACCAGTGGCAGTAACAGACTCTCTTCCCCAACAAGGAAGCTTTAATTATTTAATGCCTGGGAAATTAAATAGACGGTCTTATTCTTATGCTGAAAGATAGGTTACAGGCAGGTTTGATTTAGTAGGAAAGAGATATCTGATTATTCTATTGAGAAATGAAAATAGCTAACAGCAAAATTAATTAACTATTATATTAATGAACAAGAGGCTCTAAAATCAACCTAAAATCTAAATTAAAGTTTATGGGGATGGGTGTTTGAATGAACTCCAACTGAGAGGTTAATCCTCAAGTGAGATGGGAGGTTTTGTAATGGTTTTGATCGTTCAGCTTACCCTTTGTTGGCCAAAGGGAGACAGTCTCCTTCCCTTTGTACATACCCAGTTCTCTCGTGAATCAGCCTTTCCATCACAGTGTCCAGAACAATCCCAAGCATATCAGAAAAAATAACTCTCATGCTTCTCTTAGCCAAAATTTTGTCTCTTAGACAAAATAACGTTTGGATCAGCTACACGGGGTAACATGGATTTTGGAGAGTAAAGGATGCAGTCCAGGTCCCTAAGGGTTTCTAGAAGGACTGTACTTGGGAACTGCTCTAAATGAACCAAGTTATACCAACATATTGCCACCAAAAATGAAGACAAGAGGGATTAGGGAGCAAGGTGTTCCTATCATGAAGGCAGGGACCTAGCATATTTGCCATTTTATTCCTCTTTTCAGTTACAAAGGTTGTATTTCTGTCTTATTGTTTGCAAAAAACAGCAAATGACCAAATAAATCTTGTGTTGAAAGAATTTATTGGATTTTTCTAGTAAGTTCCTGAGATTACAAGGGTTCACTTTACCTCCCTGCAACAATTACCTCCCACACACACTTACACACTGCAGAACAAACTTTGTTTCAGAAGTAATGGAGTTATATGTTCTGATAGGTTACTTGAATTTATAAAGGTCTTAATGGCTTTTCTTTTTGAAGAGCTCACCGCAGGGAAACAGTAATAGGGCATGTCTGGATGTTGGTATTCATTAACGGGAGCTTTTACTCAAAAGTGAGCAAGTATAATTTTTAGGGTTTGGATTTTTTTATTTTTTCTACATATAGGGATTACAAGAGGTTTTTTTCAGTTCACAAACAGGATATAGATGCACGGGCTTGAGACACACAGGTTTATGCTCCTCTGTCAAATATCTATGCCAAACAATTTTAGTGATTGATCAGAGACATGAATATTGAAGACTGATCTATTCCCTTTTGAAGAAAATAAAACAATTTGTTTCTGATTTATACTGAATCTATTGCAAATAGTAGTGGGCTGGTTGCCTGGCAGGCATTCATATCAGATTTCTCCATTACAGAAAAAAAAAAAGCAGGACTTGAGGCTATATGAGCACTTCAGGTTGCATCCAGATGTGCTATACTGGCGCAAAATCTTCTCAATAGGGATAGATAATGGCTATTTCCATCATACCTGGTGTGCAGGATTGATAGAGGAATCTCCTAAGGGAGTGCATGTTGGCCATCAGAGTAGTCAACAAAAAATAATAGATTTTCCAGCTTTCAATTATCTAGATTTCTTAGAGGTAGGAACATGTATCACTTTATGGCTTTGAGATTTCATGCAGCTTTTATTTAATCCTGTAGGCTCATAAATGTCATAGCAAAACAGGTTGTATCTGCAAAAGCGTACAGCTGTTTGCAGTCTAATTTCACTGCCAAGGCAGAGATCCCAAGAGGTGCAGTGGAAGGTGGCCTGGCGGGACAGCCACCCAAAGCAACATCTTAACTTGCAGCTAGGGTGAGCATCCTGTGTCCCACTTCCCCCTTCTGCCTAGGAACCTTACCCAGGTAGCACATTTGTAACATCTTACATGCTACAGATAGATAGATAGTGAGGTATCATGCTTTAACTAGGAAAATGACTTTCTGCTTGTTTCTAACATAGATTTTTCACTGGTAGAATTACATATTTCAGCTCTGGATCATTTTGCTAGTTTCTTTGCAGCCCATGCAAGCCATGAGCCAACTTTCATGCCAGTACAAGGACTATGAGGTAACAGGAGGAAGGAAAAGGACAACTAACACTCCCCCATAGCAGCACAGCTTGTCCCAGAAACCTCTGAAGGAGTCGCTGTTAATTTTACCTCCCACAGTCCCGCTGGATGCTGTGAGCACAGGAGCATGGAAAGAGCCTTCAAAAAAATGTGACGTCTGATTTTCCTCCCAGAGACTTGCACAGGAAGCTTGGAGATAAAGGAGGATAAGGATACTGCATTTTCTGGGGTGTGCTAAAATTGTTTGCAGAGTGTCCAGTGCCTTGCTACTGTCCCCACCATCCATGGGGCTGAGCTGTGAACCTGGAGAGGAGGGAGTTGAGTCCAGGAAACCAACTCAAAGCCCTTCCTACTTAGAGAGAAAAGAGGGTTGGTTTAACTGGATGTCTTCAGGGGCTGCCTTGCTGAGAGCAGCCTTGGGAGAGCTGCAGGCGCAAGCCATGAGATGCCAAAGTCCCATCTGGGCAGGATGGGATCTTGCCAGCCTGCTGGAAGGGGAACATTTCACTGCTCTGAGGTCTAGAGAGCAGCTGCTAATGTACAAGACGGCAATTCATTTCTTCTTGCAGGGAGATGGGGGATATCCTGTGGGCTGCATCCAGATACACTGGGAGTCATTCCAATAGAAGCGATTATTTTGGATTTAAAGACATCAGCATTAATCAGAATGGTGCTGGCTTTTCTATTATCCCCTTTTGGCCTCTCTTATCTCTGGTTTCCCTTTTTTTTTTTTTACATTAGTCCTTAGGAAACAAGCTGGACTGTACGTAGTGAGCTGTGTTTTCTTTCTTTGCCCCCAAAGCACAACTCCCATACACACTAGATGTCTTTGAAAGAGGAGGGAGAATAAAAAAGCTCAGCCTAAGGGTTTTACTGGTCACAGAGAAGCTGTTTTCTCCCCAGTCTCTGCACCTCAGAGTGGTACAGGGAGCGGGAAGGTGCTGCAACAGAGCAGCTGGACCCTCTCCATGCTCATATCCATGGAGAGGGGGCGAAAAAAAAAGACTCAGGGAGAAAACAGCATTATTCCAGTGGTCTCTGTAGATAAATGGCTGCTGCATCTCAGCCATCTATCACAAAATCAGAGTACATCCAGCTGCATCTGGGTGCACTCGGCCTCCCACGTGCAGAGTGCGGTCGGCGCATGTTTACCCAGCTCCATAAGAACACTGTCTCACCATCAGCTTGCCCAATATGGCCTAAAATTACCCAGGCTGGGCAGACCTCAGGAAAAGCAAGTGCCTGGGGAGGCTGCTTCTACACACAGGTCACAGGAGCTAGACTTTACTTTGTATGCAGAAATTAGTGTTGTGCATACCCTAACATCAATGGTAAGGGGCCTATTTAGCAACCTCTAAGGAAGGTAGACAATTAAAACTTAACAGGAGACAAAGTACATGCAGTTTTGATCATTTTATTTAGCAGTATTTTACACTGGAGGCAAAGAAAGTGCATTGGAATCCCACCGAAATGCAAAGCTGTCATGCAAAATGCCAAATTCTACAAATTCTCTTGTTTCCGAAACCTTGCAATTTCTACAACATGCTGAGCACAATTTAATTAAGAATTTTCATGCAGGGACTGTTGTCAAAGAGTCTGCTTTTCTCTGCATGCTGTAGTTAATATTAAAGAAAGAAAGAATAATCCAACAGCAAGTGGAAAATCTGCAGTCAGACTTTTGCAAAGCCTAGGAGATGTCAATTAAAGAAGATTAAATAAAACAGAATGTAATTTTGAGTTATTATTTCAGAAAGTACATCCATAAATTATAAAGCACTATTCCCAGTGGAAAGCATGCAGTAGCTGCATGTCTAATACACATACATTAAGTCACTGGTGCCTTCACAAGGGACAAGTATAGGAAAGTTTGGGAAGTAATACTGCTTTTTTCAAGAGAAAATTGTACTAAGCAAAACCCAATTAAGCTGAGAGGTTTGCATTGCCAGCATCAGCACCAACAATGCTGTAAAAGTACATACACAAGTACATATACAGTGTTGGGGCTGCCAGGGGTCCTAGGAAAGGATCCTTGGGTTCTTGCTCTGCTTGTTGGCCATAGATCACTACTCAGGTGTCACAGCAGATGTCAGGAAGGCTACTCTAAAACCAACCCCTTTTTGCTTATATGCTATATATTTAGTGCTGACAGTCATGCAGTAGATGATTGCAGAACAACACAATAAAATGAACAAATTCATGGTACTATCAGGACCACCTCCTCTCACAGCTCTGACCACTTTGCTACTGTCTCAAGTTGGCTATCAACCAGGGTTCAAAAAATCAGCACCTCCAAAATACGATTTTCCTCTTGAAATTATTTAGCCATGTTGCCAAGATACAGGAAGACAGAGAGGGAGAAAAAGAGAGAGAGAAGGAGATGGAGAGAGGGAGAAAGGCAGAAAGGGAGGATGGGTGGGAAAGGGAACAGAAGGAAGGACGGAAGAGGAATACTCCTGGCAAGCAAACTACATCTTGCAGCATCGTGGTCTCAAGCAATGTAACAAAAACAAAGTGGAAACTTTCCAGTGCCATTGGAGAAGGGAATTCTTCTCCACATGACTGTAAAAACTGATTTTTATCAATTTCCCATTGTGGCATGCAGTACAATATCTTTATGAGGCATTTAAGTGCTTTTGTCCTGGGACATCCCTGCTATAATGCAGGGATGGTGTTACAATGATTTTAAATGTGTAGTAGTTTTACATGTGGAAATTATATCACATTTTAACCACTGCACGAGCTTTAGCAGTATAGTTCCAGCTACTGGATTACTCAAGGAGGGAGATCCAAAGTACAAGCCCTATTGCCATCATTTTCAAAAGTTCCAAATATAATTTCTCTGTGAAGCATGTTGTAGTTCAAGGGTGCATGCTGACATTCAGAGAGACCTCCTTATTTAAGTGCCTGCCCTAGCAGTGCAAAGAGAAGGGCCTCCTACCAACCACACACAGGTGGCTGAAAGACCCTGTCCTTGACTTACTGTGTGTTCGTATTAATATTGATCATTATAAAAATAAAGGCAATAATTTACAAAACTGATAGAGTTAACACTACCTCATCTCTAAAACATTACACTGACAAATCTTTACTTCCCTAGTCATCCCTTTAAGAAAGGGCATATTAAGAATGCCAAAGTTACCACAGCCCTGAATCCGGAGATGAGTTTTGATGGCTCCTTGCACAGAGGAGACTGCAGCACTCTGGTAGTTTGAATGTCTTTCCATTTCTGGGAGCCAAGGGTGCCCGCACATGCAGAATTAGCCAGCTGACCTAGAGAGCTGCAGAACAAAATGCGGATGTGCTTCTACTCAGTGAATATGCTTTGTTCTGTGACAGGGAACCATGTAAATGTATGGTGCTATATAAATGGTTAGCAATGATTTCGGATACAACATAAATAAAACACGCAATAACTGTATGTTTCAGAATGCTTAAACTGCAGATGACAACCTTCAGAACAAAATCTAATTTTCAATAATTCAGTTTATAAACATGCATCGTTATTTTACATTTCACTTGCCTATACAGCTCACTGAATGCCTCTGAGAGGAGTTTTTTATTTAATGTATCAAGGAGAAATCCTAAATTATAAGACAGAGTACTTAACATCTAAGAAAGTTTTAGAACCTCCATTAATTTAATACTGGATTTCAAACAGAGCAAATTACTCCTAAAAAATAGGACAGACACCTAACACCTAAAGAGGATATATATAACCATTATGAATTTAATATTGAGTTTCAAATAGAGCAAGAAAGAATTAATTTTCTGTCTTACTATAAAACTAGAACGGTTGCAAAAATCCCAAGAGGCCTCTGAGAAGATCCTCAGCTATTATAAAGTGATATATTTTAGTATGGGCAGCCTGCTGTCCACTGTTTCCTAACACTGCAAGCATGCAAGGGCTCAAATCCTTGGAATATGGATAATTCTGTAGATAAATCTGAAGCAGCACATGCTCTAAAGAAAAGCGTATAAGGTTTAGGTTATTTTTTGTCTTTTTTATTTTTATTTTTTTAACTAGGTATGAAAATGTGTGAATTTAAAGTCTTGTAAGTGAATACTTGCTTCTGTGGCAGCAGAACAAGGAACCAGATCTTTGGTTTAAATGCATGGTTTTGTCTGGATTTAGCCAAGATAACTGCTTAACCCTTGCCGGTTGCTTAAACCAGGAGGAGGTGAGTCAAGTCCTGGCTGCCTCCTGAACGTTGAACATTGGCTTTCCTCTTCGCTAACTTGACAACTTTAATTCTTGCTCATCCCATGCAATTAGCCTGGCTCCTAGTAATACGCTGTGACATGTTCATGGTACGTGACTCCAGCTGAAGAACTGTGCAGAAAATACACTTTGGGTTTTTTTTGTTCTTACTCCTCTTAAGCAGAAGACAAATTAGGACACCTCTACGACAGTGGTGTAATGTCCAGAATTCAATGAGGCACTACGTGTTTTGCTTAGAGGGTAATTGGAAAGGTAAAGATAAAGGACCCAGATCATCAGTTCGACTTCAGTAGAGGCAGGCACCTCACATCATCTGACGATTCACTTCACAGGTTTTTAATAGAGCAGTCTATTACAGAGCTATCTGTTATAAAGTATTTATCTCTCCCCTGTTACAGCAAAGGCTCAGTGCTTTTGGAGTGTTAAATGTATTTATCCTCACAGCCTACTAAGGTAAGAAAGTGCTCACTTTGCAGATACAGATGGAGTGTAGAGATACACTTCATATTCCCAGCACTAAAGCAGTTTAGGTATCTAAAGCTTGCTAAATTTTGAATATTTTGGAGCACCTGTGCCTAAATTCTGAGCAAAAGTCACAAATTCTGGAGGGAACCTGATGGATGAGGGACCAAAGGAGGATAGGGCATTGGTCCTGGTTGCAGATTCATCCTCAAGTTATTTGTCCAATTATTCATTCCAGTGAGCAAAATTCCCAGGAATGTGTGACCTGATGAACAGGCTGGCAAAATATCTGAGCAGCCCAATGTCCTGCCCCTAACCATAAGGGCAAGTAAAGAATGACCTTTTCACTGGTATAGATTCCTAAATTTGGCTATTGGTCATTTAGGACCATGCTGTGATCATGCATAATAAATATTCTTCTACAGAATTTTCCAGCTTCTTTTTGAGCTTGTTTAGACTTTTGACCTCACAGCATCAGGCAACAGAGTCTAATTTAATTGCAAGGGCTGTGAAAATTACACTTTTGTTTGCTTTAAATCTGCTGCACCATGATTTATGCTGCACCAGACATGATTTATGTGCGCTCTTATCTCTTGCATCACCAGAAAAATCAGACACTTGCCTGATACAATTTTTGCTTTTTACACATCTCTATTTTAGCCTCATTTTTTCCGAAATAAAGCATTCTGGCAGTTAGCTGACAGAAAGATGTTCCTTCTCTGATCATCCTTATTGCCTCTTTCTATACCTTCTTTGATTTGGCACACACTATAACAACTTTTGCATGCAGTAACAAAAGGATATTCTGCTACTTCATCTTCATTCAGAAGAGAGACCATATTCCATAACAGAGAAAGGATGCTGCAAACAATATTAAATTTTTTTTTGGCATATAGACTACTCATAATCAAAGAAAATCAAGTTTCCATCTGACCATTTCACACACAGAATGGTTGAGGTTGGAAGGGATCTCTAGAGATCATTTAGTCCAGCCCCCCTGCTCCAGCAGGGACACCTAGAGCATGAGGCACAGGGTGGCACCCGGGCGGGTTTTGGATATCTCCAAAGAAGGAGACTCCACAGCCTCTCTGGGCAGCCTGTTCCAGGGCTCTGTCACCACAGCAGTAAAGAAGTTCTTCCTCATATGCAGATGAAACTATCTGCATTTTAATTTGTACCCATTACCTACCCCTTGCCCTACCGCTGTCCACTGCTGAGAAGAGTTTGGCCTCCCCTCAGTCTTCTCTCTCGACTAAACAGACTCATCTCACTTAATCTTTCCTCATACGATAGATGCTCCAGTCCCTTAATCATCTTCGTTGCTCTACGCTGGTTCCGCTCTAGAAGCTCAATGTCCTTCTTGTGCTGGGGAGCCCAGAACTGCACCCAACACTCCTGGTGTGGCCTCACCAGAGCTGAGCAGAGGGGCAGGATCTCCTCCCTCCACCTGCTGGCAACGCTCCTCCTCATGCAGGCCAGGATCCCATTGGCCTTCTTGGCCATGAGGGCACACTGCTGACTCATGGTTAACTTGTTGTCAACCGGGACTTTCTTTTTTACGAGATGTATGTATCAAACATGAATTGCCAATATTTTCCAGTTCCTCTTTAGGGAAAGCTGAAATGGAAGTTTTGGTCTGAAGCTGATGCTAATAGTATGGATTATTCTCCATTTTCATTTCCAAATGGATTTACTTTTAACTATTTATATTCTGAAAAGCTGAAATGTCAAATGTGTAGTGTTCCAAAATAGGAATTTCCTGGAGCTCAGAAATGCCTCCTGATGCTATGCATTAGCATCAATCTGTGTTGATTCTAATGATTTTGGAAAGACAAGAGAAAGTTTGCCAGCAGAAGCAGTATGGATAGAAGTGATTCTGAAGATATGATTTTAAAAGAGTAAAGTTAGTTAATAAAAATAATAGATTCTGCAGAAAACCTACAATTTACAATGTAGGAAATGGATCATGCAAAAAACACACTCCAAATAAAGGGATAGTTATGCAGTTCCTTCTTTCATGGATGGTCAGTCATTCATTAAACAAGCCTCATGACACCTCCACAGGTTAAACATTGTTATTCACATTTTGCAGATTTGCCAAAAGTCCTACAGCATAACTCCGTTCAAGAAATCATTTCTCTTGAGAAATTGCTTGTGCCCATGCTTAATTAACTAAGTGACATGGCTCCTCGTGTGCAGTTGAGCATGTGCTTGCTTCTTTCCTGAGCTGGGGCCTTCCCTGAGGTGCAACCATTGCTAAGACTCAGTGTTAAAGTAAACACAGGCCCCACTATGTCTTGTCAAGTTATCATGTGAGATGGAATTTTTAAGGAAACCATTGGCATTTGACACCTGAGTCCTACTGAATTTCAATGTCTCATTGCTTTTGGACCTTTTCAAGATCCTAGCTTACACACACAGCTGGCCCTTCACCCTACCACAGCCCCACAACCCTTGCTGTCACACTCCAGCTGCATGAAACAGCCCTTGGGTAAAGCCTAATATCACTGTTGCACTCTGAGATGTAATACATAGCTTGAAATATGAAGAAAGAAATAACGTTGTTGCTCTGGATGACTTGTGCATCAGTCATTATACTAGCTTTCAAATTGCACAAATTCTTCAGGTTTGCAGCTAATTTATGTTCCGTCATCCACAGAGTTGCTTATTTTATCCATCACATTAATAAAGCAGTTCACAGACAGGAAAAAATAATTGTAGCAGCATCAGATATTGATGCTACAGATCCGTGCAGTAGAGATTTGGCAACCCCCAAATTTCTTGTTCTCCCCACAAGTTCAGAAGAGCTGCCCCAGGTTCAGACAATTTCCAATAGGAAAATGTAGCAGCCAGAAAGCCCGAGGCTCACTGAAATGATTGAAATGGAGCTTTCACACCATGAGATTTACAGCTGGGAAAGCCATTACACAATTCCTTTCTCTCCAATAAATTAGACATCTTCTTTTCCTGTGGATCCATAGGGAGAATCCGCATTGTCTAAATGCTTTGCCTGAGCTTAAACGCTATGTTTAAAACGCTATGATGCAAGCTAGGGGATAATTGTCAAATTGCCTATTAAAAAAAAAAAAAGGAAATTTTGCAGAGCTGAGCTGAATTAGGAGGAAAACCCCCACTTCACCAAAGTGATGCAGCATTCCTCGTTAGTATAAAAACTCTTCTATATCCCAAGCATCTTAAAAAAAGGTTTGGTATTTACAACACATGGGGCTACTTCCCTCCCAGTTTTCACATGTGCTTTTGCTCTGTCTCTCAAAAGTCTGTATGTTTTGCTGCCTAGTGGTTCTCAGCCCCTTTCTGCTCTCCCTTCTGCATCCGTACCCCACAGCATTAGCACCCTGGACACAAAGATGAAAGGAAGTACATTCCTATTAGCAGGAATGTAGATGCTGGGCTGCAATTTGGACATATGGAAACTATTAGTTCTCAAATTTTCCCCAGAGGCTGTCCGTATTTATGCTGAGGCGAGAAAAAACATATTTTTGGATATGCTGAGTGAAATAAGAACTATCATCAGATGTATTCCCAAAATGGTGGAGGATGAGGAGCTGGGGAGAAAAAAAAAAAAAAAAGGTTAAATTAAAAAAAGTTTATTGCTCTGATATCTGTTACCAAGGCTGGGTACATTACCAGTGTTTTTCTATTATTGCTCTTAATCATTTTGCCTGACATTTTAACAAAAACATTTAAGCAGAGGACTTTGTGCAGCACCTACTTACACAAGGTTCCAAGCAGTGCTGGGGTACCCATAGCCAAAATGAGAAATAACTCAACCTAAGGAGCCCATAGCCCACAGCGCACTTGCCTCCCGTAAATATCTCATGCTACCCCAGCATGTGCCTTACTACTACGAAGCCACACCAAGACGGGTCTGCTATAAGCACCTACTAATTCCAGCTTGTTCCTGGGATAGACAGAGGACCAGGGTGGAAACTGGTGGCAGAGCAGACCTGTGCCTGCATGTGCCGTCATTTCGGTTGGATTTTGTCATTTAGTAAAACAGTGGCTAAATTCACTACATAGCTGTAGTGAACACACATAACCCCTTGGTACACAACCACGGCATTTCTGTCCCACGCAGCACATCACTCGGGTGCAGGCGAAACCCCTCTCGAGCCCCAGTTTTGCCTCTAAGCATTGCGTGCTATTCGCTGCTGCAGCCTCTTGGTGGCAATAGCACAAGGTGCTACGTCCAAACGCGCGCAAAGGCGGCGCCTTCCTCCTCCTCTCCAGCAGGCAGAGGCCGGTCCGAGGAGAGGAGGTGGCCTTGGAACTCGGACTCGTCATGCTTTACCCCACTAATCATTCCTTTTTCTTCACTCCAACTTCCTTCTTACAAGCATGCAAGCTCTGAAGCTTGCAAAGAAAAACGTAATCGTTGGGAAGGGAAAAAAGATGAGGGGGTGCGCGTGAATCCTGCAGACTTTAATTCTGCAGTGAACGTGCACACTTTGGTATTCACCAAAAGAAACTAGTTTTGTTACCAAGTCCTCCTTCCTGCTTCCACCTGCAGTTTACCAACACCTGATTATATCCTGACATAGTCCCTTGGTATCCTGGCTTAGTCAGTCACTAATTTCCAGGTGTATTTGAGCTGCTGCAGCTGCACGTGACTGGGCTATTTACAGACTCTTCCGCAAAGGCAATCGCTCTTTTTTATTCCTTTGTCTTCCCAAACAAGAAGAAAACAGCAGATGCAGCAGGTGATTTCCAGCTAAAATGACTTGAGACTCCTTGTGCCTTTGCTGAAATATTCCCGTCCCTGAATTGGACCATTTCCCCCTTATTCCCCCAACAGTGATTGCCAGCACAAGCCGACTGTGATGGGAGGACAAAGAACAGGTTGAGAACAACCTTCCTGGGACAAATGGTCTTTGCTTGAGAAGTATTTTTAAAGCACAGTAAGAGCTTAAATCTGTTACCAGGTAGCTCATCCCCAACATTGGTAGCTTGTGGTCATGCAGGAAAGCTAAACATTTTTTTTTCTGCATGTCTAAGGAAAAGCACATTCATGGCAGGCAGCAGCTTATGGACCTAGACTCTTTGCAGGGTTTACTAGCCTATTTCTAGCGTGACATTTATGCTCAGCCAAAACAGGGAATTGCTATCGATCAGGAAGTGTTATCAGCCATATAAATTGGATGCAAACTTAATAGAAAAGCTTAACAAAAACACGAACTGTATTTCTTTCTATTTCTTGCTTTTCTAGTCAAGAAAGTAGCTTCATCAGTTGATTACGATTTAACCACTGAGACTGCTTTTATTGGCATGTCTCTACTGACAGAGTTTATTTTCATGTTATTTAATTAAATTGAGGTACTTTGGGCTTAGGGAAGGCAGGAGATTGCTGGAAGGAGCGTTAGTACAATATTTAAAACTTAAGGTCCCTTTTCTTGTCTTACTAGTGTAATTTAGGTTTTAAAAGCAGATCATGAAAATTACTGCATATTTTTTTAATGCACTGGCTTATGTATGTGTCTTCTCCATAGCGACACTCAAACAAAGTTGGCTAGTTTCACAGCTGGCATGCTGACAAATTAGCACATTTGCTAATCAGCACATTGCACAGGGAATTGGGGAAAAAAAAGCACACACAAAACCTTCCATAATTGTATTATCATCAGTAAATTTTTAAAAATTGTTTGGCAATTAAATAATTTGAAATTACTTTAATAGCTTTTTCCCCAATATCTCTCTCTATATATTTAAAATGCCCCAGACTTTCATTCCCCCCAGCCCCCCAGGCCAAAAAAAAAAAAAAAAAATCAGAGAAGAGCCCTCTTCTCTGGGATCATACTTGATCATACTTCTCAAGGATCATACTTGAATTGTTCTCTTTGGGAGAATGGGAATATTTCATTCGGTATCATTCACCAGCAAGAAGGTTGGAGGAAAAGAAACTCTAGAACCTTCCAGTCAGTAAGAAAGGGAGAAGAAGATCTGTTGTCATGCTGTGAACAACAGCTTGCCTTTGAGTGACACAGGTTCGACAGGTCTATTCCTCTTGGTGGACTGTGCCATTAGCAGCTCTCATACATCTATGCTGGGTAGTAAATGACTTTTGTACATGAAGATACAGCTTCAGAATTTGACTCTCATCTTTCATTACTCTGTGCCGGTGCCATCCCTTATAGCTACTGATATCTTTGGTGAGGAGGGCCTATAGTGGTCACAGGTATAAATCACCCCAAAAGTATCTTGCCCAGTAATTTTTGTTCTAGGCTCAGGTTGGGCCATAGCATATCTTCTGAAAAAGTAGTCAATCTTGATTTAAAGACAGCAAATGGTACAAGAAACAATCACGTTCCCGTTGCAATCTGTTCCAGTTCATGGTGACCCATAAAATTTTTAAGTGTACATTGTGAGCAGAAGTTTCTCTCTCAATTCTAGACACCTACATGTGAGCTAGACTCCTTTTATAGACAGTGGAGAAAAACAGGCAATGCCAAAGCACAATTCATCTGACCTATTTTAATCAGCTGAAGAGTGACCTAGACATTTCTATTTTTTCCCAAGAGAATCTAGCTCAGGTAAAGAGGTCTGTCCTGTAGAAATCTACATTCAGAAAGTTGAACTCTCCCCCTTGTCTTTTACTGAACCTTGATTTTTCCCTAATATTCTCTTAAGAAAAATCTCTTCAGACCATAGTCACCTTACCTGCTTGCAGTCCCTCTGATGAGCTAAGTAGATTGAATTGCTAAATCTCCCAACATAATGCAGTTATTCAAGCTCTGCAGTCACTTTGAAGGCACCGTTTTAGGAAGCCCTCCCCAGCTTTTCAACATCCTTGCAGATTACAGAGCGCTACACGCGATGGCCTACGGCTGGTCCCAGCAGTGTTACATACTGTGGTACAGAAGTTCCAGCCTTGGCCCTGGAGGCACCAAATAAGCATCTTAGCATGGTAATGTGCTGGAGATAATGAGTCTGGTATCCTCTCAGCCCAGAAGCTTGCAGTCCCTCTGATGAGCTAAGTAGATTGAATTGCTAAATCTCCCAACATAATGCAGTTATTCAAGCTCTGCAGTCACTTTGAAGGCACCGTTTTAGGAAGCCCTCCCCAGCTTTTCAACATCCTTGCAGATTACAGAGCGCTACACGTGATGGCCTACGGCTGGTCCCAGCAGTGTTACATACTGTGGTACAGAAGTTCCAGCCTTGGCCCTGGAGGCACCAAATAAGCATCTTAGCATGGTAATGTGCTGGAGATAATGAGTCTGGTATCCTCTCAGCCCAGAAGCGTTAATGGTCTATATTCATTCACAACTAACTAGGTTATCTCAGCTTTGTCCTGCCTTGCACAAAGTAGATATGGGTGCAGGAGGGACTTAGAGAAATGTAGGTCAGATTTAAGAGCATCTCATGTTCACTTTGCACTAATCCATCCCCAAAGATCAGGACAGAAGCAAATGTAGCTTTACATGCTAAACAGTGACAGAAAGAGTGATAGGAGGGAAACAAAATGTGGGATGTATAATAGATGTAATAATGTGTGTATCTCAGTTTGGGGTATTCCTTAAGTGTCTAGCAAGTTACGACATGTTACTAGCCATAATCTAACTACAAGATGGATGTGTTCCAGGTTTATATATATGACTACAGGTCATGCAACAGAGCTTCCAGATAACTAAATTTGGAGACCATCAGCATCAATAAAGTTGTTTGTAACTAAGTGATCTTTGTACAGCAGCTGATGTTCCAGACCCTCTACTTAACTACATATTTGCTGTAAGTGAAATAGAACCAAAATTAAGGTTCACACGAATACAAAGGTAAAATGAGGCTTATAATGCACCAGCATCAGAGGGAGCAAATTCCCACCCTGGAGAGCTCAGTGATTGGGGAATTCACAGCTCTCCAAACAGCACACATGCCACTAGCAGATGAAATTACTGCAGTTGCTGCTTAATTAACAGGATGATAAATCTCGGGACATGTTTGCCCTCCGCCTGACAACAGAGCAGATAGCAGAGGCGGTGCGGTGGCTGGGATGAAAGTTGCTCCATTATCTTTGTCCCTAAATCACTGCTGCATTTTCAGGCTCCTCCTAATGCTCCTGTACTGGCACCTGGTCTGGAGTTTCCTGAACTGCAGATCCAAGGAGACAAGCTGCCATGTATTTACATTTTAAGCACTGGTACTCTGGAAAAGGGCAGAGTTCCTCCATTCTAATATAATTTGTGTGGGGGGAAAAAAAAGAAAAACAAAAATGATATTGTGGCCATTGAAGCTTAGGGAGATGGAGCTGCTTGATAAATTGCTCATCTGTGGACACGTGTGAAATATGCATTATTCATCACTGTTTCTCATACACAGCATATGTGGCTTGAGCTGAGTCTTAAGGGTTGGCAAAATTTGACCAACTCAATTCTTTTTTTCCCTGAGCTCAAGACATCATCCCTTTATACGATTTTCCTGTTCAACTAAAAGAGAAAAATGACTGCTCAGGACCCTTCCAAATTGGCCGAGACCCAGTGAAAACGCAAGTCTCATCCTGCTATGACTACTGAAAAGATGGCGGGGGGTGGGGTTTAACCACATCCTCATAAATGTTTTACTATAATATGAGTATCAGTATTTGCTCTTTTAATTTATACCTTTTACTATGCATTAACAATACAATCTTGATATATTTTCATTAAAAACTCTATTAACTACCCAATCATTTCCTTTCAAACATTTCCTTTTTTCTTTTTTTTTTCTTTTTTTTCCCCTAATTTTTTAATTTAGGTTTGCTTTGCTTTGCTTTGTCTCCATTCAATGAATTGCATTTCATTACGGGGAAACTTCGCCTTCTCATAAAGAGGGTGCCCTTGTCAACACAAATCATTCTTGATGACAGCCTGAATCAAGACGGTGGAAAAAGCGAGCCAGTCTTGGAGCAGGCAAAAGGTGAATAATTACGGACACCTGCATTCAATCATTTCTGAGCAAGCATGGGAAGGGGGCAATCTATTCCTATTGCCTGGCTGGATTTCAGTGGGAAAAGTATCTTAAAAAATTCAGAAGGGGGCTTAGTAAGTACCTCGGTTGTTTCATATTTAATACCTGGAAGCCTTTAAGGATTTAGAAGAATTTTTCTGCTTTTTAGAAAAGTTGCCAAGGTCACACAATAGATTCTGTAACGTTGCTTGTTTTTGTTTGTTTGTTTTTCCTATTATCTCTAATTAAACTGTTTCCTTGCTTTATAGCCTCCAGCTTCTTCAAGGTCAGAGATAAGTAAACAGTTTGTCAACATGGAGTAAGTTTAAATGTGGCTGAAAGCTAGAGCCAGCACCCATCCTGTTACTTTTCTTATAGGTACCACACAATACAGGTTATTCATTTTTTTCCAGCCACTAGCAATAAAGAAATGTTACGCTGGCAGAACCAGTAACTCATTTTTATACCTGTAGAATAGGGAAATGGTTTAATATACAGCCATCATATATCACACACACTTCCTGCTGCTGAGGATAAACCTGGCTTGCTCCCATACAAGTAAATGTGAGCTTTATGCTGATAGGATAGACCTTTTTGGAGACTAACTGGTCTAGAGATGGAGAGAGAGCTGAGCTAGCAGTTCACATCTCATCATTTATATGCCAGTGACTCTTTCCTCCCTGGTACACACTGCACCCTGACTGGCGTGTGGGGAAACTCTTATCACGACCATTAAGAGCTGCTGTGACCTGGAAATGGGGTCTCACTTCCTCTGCTCTCTTTACGGAGCAGGAAGGAAGAGGTATGGCCGCACGACCAAAACTGGAAACCCACTGCCGTGCCACCTCAACTTTTCCACTCCTCTAGCAAACCTCCACCTACACCATCACCTTTCTGGGCAGCCTGGCCTCTATTCCAGCAACCCATAGAAAGCCATAAGAGAAGCACCTCCTACCTGCCCTCGCGTCTTTCCTGTGCTATATTGGCCAGATCATATCTTTTAGCCCTTTCTTGCTATTTGATGTAGTTCTGAGGTCTTGCTTTTCGAGACTTTGAATGTGCACAGTTTCCTGTGACCATTTGCATGTTTACCAGTTCAGCACTGAGCAAACAAGTAGTTGTTCACAGTTAACCCCACGTAATAGTAAAGTGGTGACACATTAAGTGTAAGTCAGCCTTATTAGGAGCTCTCTAATAATGCCTAATCTAATAAATGCCTAAAGCAAGAGCCTTATTTGCTCTTGGTGGAGCCAATCGAAAGCTTGTCCACAAGAAAATGAGTCTAGGTATCTAGCAACCTATGAATCACAAGCAATCCTTCAAAAATCTTTGGAAGCTCTTCTTAAAACTGGTGTTTCTTTGACTCTACAACATGAAGCAAGAAAACCAGGAGAGGCTACACGGCTGCTGTCACTGAAAGTAGGAGAACGAAAAAAAAAACAAAACCAACTCTCCGTGAGGCAAGCTGAGGTAATGCCAGACAGCTGCAGGGGATCACTTCATGAATAATGTAATTTCATCCCTCCACACACAGACTTCAAATGTGCCTAATTGTTACTGCACAGATGGGACCAAGATCCTCTGTGGTTGGTTTGTTGCTCCTTAGGGAGTCAGAGCTCCATTAGAGATGGATGTAATCCTAATAAAAACAGAATTGATGGCTATTAAAAGAAAATATGTGTTTTTCCCCCCTTTGTATTGCAATCTTCTGACTGACTAGTTAGCTAGCACAAAGTTTAGGGTAATGACGAAACATTTACCAGAAATGTGGTACAGTTTTTCTAAGGACACCTGCAGGTGCTGCTGAATAATTAATTTTTAATGTATTCATCCATCTTTACAGCTTATGTTGACAGCCACTAGCAACATAAATCACAGAAGATTCTCTTTTGTGGACTGATTTCTTGTCAATGTTCATTTTAAAAAGGGTGGGGCAAAATATAGCAAGAAGGAGTGACTATATCTCAGATATATATATATATACATATATATACATATGCACACATGTACACAGTATTTTTTCAGAAAATGATCTTTCACTGTCAGAGAAAAATCAGACTAGAAGACAACTCTTTGCCATCTCTGGCCTTTGACTTTATTTTGGATCTATTTACCATCTCTTGAGATAAAGAATTGTGGCATGTATTACAGAGTAAAGACTAATATGCTAAGGAAGTTCACTGAAATAAAATTAAAGCTCTTTAGATATATGAGTTAGCTCTGTCAATATGTCAGTCCCTACTGGTACATGTACAATTGCACCAAGTAGTTAAATTAGACTCTCAGCTGGTGAATATCAGGATATCTACTGAAGTTGAAAAACAATCTTGAGTTTTCGAGGCAATAAATCTTCACAGATACCTTTACTTCCAGTTAATGGAAGTCCACTATAAACAAAGAAGGTAAAGATGATGCCACACTAGCATACAATGATATATCCATAAAAAACAGTTTTACAGTTATATCCATAAAAAACAGGTTTTTTTTTTTAAAAAGCAAATACTTTTATCCCTGTGACATAAATGGAGTTAGTTGCTTGATTCAGAGAGGTTCAGACATCCACTGTGAGGTTCTCACGGAGGCACAGTCCAAATCCTGAGATCTATTTTCTGCCACTTTGCTGCATCTAGTTCCATAAAGAAACCATAGAAAATTGAGGGCCTCATTGTGCAGACACAATTCACTCCTGATTTTATGCAAACTGGACAAAAAATCAGTGCAAATGCTTGCATGTCTCTATGTAGGCTCCGCTAACCTAGACTGTATTTGACAGAGGTCTTAAAGCCTCACGAGCCTCATCTGGATTTCCAAACAAGAAGCTTTGTGTGGCTCTGCAAGCAAATGAAAATGCTTCTGCACGCCACATCCTTTCTGCTGGACTTTTGGTGCCTCTTCTTTTATTTATTATTTTGCTGTTGTCTGAGAATATGCTTGTTGGAAAGCTGTAGTTCAAAATGTGCAATATGCTACCAATCTGTATGAAGCCTGTCAAAAGGCTAAATTTCCTTCAAAGTTGCAGTAGTGGTCAGAATTCAAATATATATAAACTTCTGTAAATCTGAAAAAAAAGAGAAAAATCTAAGAGAAAGCATTTTGCGAGCAACTATTTATTTGATGGTGCATGAGATTATGAAGCTAAGGTAGTTTGATTAATTGTGGATATATATCTTTTCTTTGGAAAATAAGGGACTATTATTAATAACCACAACACAGAGAGAGTCCTTTTGAAACAAAATCAATGATTTTCTCATTTTTTGATTCAAAAACAGAGGCTTGGAATCTTGCTGTAACAGTAGCAATGGGAATTTGGATCATGTCAGCTTTCAGACATGTTAACAAAGACCTGAATTTGCTTCTCCACCACCAACACTGACTGGAAGCACATGAAATGTCCTATGGCCCATAGAAAAATAAATGCTTTTTGGATAGTCCAAAAAAAAAAAAATGGCCTTTATATGTTATCTAAGCCACCAGTTCTTCCCAAGGTCCCAGTTTTCTGCATGCATCCAAAGGTACTGGTTTGGCTCATAAGGAGAAATCCTACTTCCAGTGCTAAATCCCAGTTGGATTTAGTGGAAACGCAGTCTCTGTCTGAGATCACCTCTCCTTTTATCATGTACAAGCCCAAGGAGCATGACAGTTGTCTGCAGAGATTCAGCAAAGGCCTGTTTGAATGATTCTTTCTTATGGCTTTTAAGCCTTTCAAGATAATTTTAGTTGTAGTTTACAGTGGCTTTTAATTATCATCGGACAGGTCAGATTTGCTGAAGGAAGTATGAGGAGAAACAGAGGAAGACATTTCCCCATACCCAGTACTCTCAAATCCTACAAACTGCCTGAACAGAGGGCAAAGTCAGATTACAATACTTGATGAAATCATGCTGAAATACTCAGGTGATATCCTCTAGGTTTCAGGGAAAACACAGCCTGAAATGCTTGTCTTCAATTAAGAAATATCCCATAAAGTTGAAATAAAAATGCAAACATCTTTGGAAAACCATTAGCTTCCATGAAGACTTGTTATTTGTAAATTCTGCACAATTTATGAACAGAAAACAGGAACAGAAAACACCAAGCAAGACCACACGAGGTTGCAAGACAGATCTTTGCAAGCCGTGATCTATCAGACATAATGCAAAAAAAATAAAAAAGGTAGAAATGAGAAAAATCATGCTGAACTGAAATAATGAGCTTTACAATAATCAGAGAAAAGTCCTCCCACTCTTCAGATTATGCGTTTATTTCCATCAACAGCCCTGCAGAATTACGATGGCGATTAATTGCATGCAGGCTTCTGGTAATAATAATACACTCAATAGTGCTTTGCTCAAAAGGGGTCAAGGGAGACCTCGTTTACCAGAAAAACTGCTCAAGGGACCCACTGCTCACTGTTCTTCCCTCTAGACTTTCAATGGGATTTAGAGGAAGATATGGATGCCAGGAAAAACTGCTTTTCTTCTCAGGGAAGATTTTTCATAAGTTGTGGCAGCTGCATTCCCCCATGAAGGAAGAAACAGGTAATTAAAAAGAAAAACTTGCAGAAGTTACTTTTTGATTTTTGATTTTGTATATGTAGGCAGGCCTGGAAAACTGAGGTATGGAATGAACATGTAACAATATTTATGCCATTAGACACCTCTTGCCAAAGATTTGATACAAGCAGCAGGCAGTTTGTCTGGAAGAGTGAAACAGCAAGAAAAAGATAGAAGGAATAGGATGATTGCACTGAAAACTTAGGTCTGGAAATACACCCAAAGATTTGATAAACTTCTGCATTTTAAAGATGCAGATGACATTTGAAAACATAAATCAAGTCCCTTCTCTGCTGCTTTACACTGACAGAAAAAATGACTAGCTAAAGATTGACTGTAAACAAAGAGTTGCTACACACATCACCTCAGGTAGGAGCAAAAGCAAAGTGCATGTTCTCACATAGGTACCTGGCTCAAACCAATGGTAGTGGAAGCTTCTAACACGCATTGGGAGCATGGCTTGGCCTTTCCTGGCTGCACATCCATCACTGGAAAAGTGATCTTTAAAAAGCTGATCTCTCCACATTCCTTGCTGTTTTAAAACCCCTTACTTTTAGATTCTTTCCTAACTGATAAGGCAAGAAACATTGTTCCACAGTCTTGGGGAAACGGCAACACAGCATTTAGCAGAACAGTTTCAACAGCAGCTAAATTGAACAAGCGCTTTTACTTTGGAAAGAGCATGGAGGAAAGAGGCAGAGAAGAGTGAGAAATTCAGTGTTCCCTTTTTCAGACTTCTCAGCATCGGAATTCATCTCAAAATTTGCTTAAGCTTAGTCTGTAAAGGATTCAAAAATGATAATTAAACCAAACACTAGGAGACAGAACAAAAGTATTTTGGTCAACTATAAACAATTGCTTAATTATTGTTTTTCTTCTTAGAATTTAATTTTCTTCTAAGAAAATTAAACAATCTCAATTGGAGGAAGCAACAGTGGGAGGAAAGTAGGTTGAGTTTATTTTTATTCCATTAATGAAGCAAAAATCTCAGTTCTTCCCACTGTTGTATTCTCAAGATGCTGGCGCTGTTAGAATACAAAATTCTAGTGTGTTGACTTGTCGAAAACAGTGCAAATGAACAGAGCACTCAATTCTGCTCTCTTGTGAAACAGAACTGAGTTCTCTCTTCTAAGACAGAACTGAGTTTTAATATCAGACATTTTCTTAAAATTCATAGGCAGAGCCTTGCTTCCATCCGACAATATCAAATGCTAACAGGAAAGCAGGGAAGATAGAAAGAGTATTTTTTTCATCATCTGCTCCTAAAGATCAGAGTCAGCTCAGATTCTGCAAACAAGAATTTTTATGCAGGACAATTGTTTAAAGGACAAGATTGAAAAAAAAAAAAGCAGCTGTAAAGCACTGGAGAGCAAGAGCTGATATGGTGGGAAGTAGCCACACTGTTTGGAAAACAAATCCAGGAAGTTGCCTTTGACTTGTTTTTATCTTTTGAGACAGATTTTAACAATATTTACTTATATAACTGTCCTCCCTTCAGGCTCTGTCTGTCTGGCTGATTCATTTGAGGCCAAGGTTCACTGAGCATTGGAAAGACCCAGATGATGAGGAGGAATGATGAACTGAGTCTAATGTTAAGTCGGAGGTGACATGTTGAAAAACACCACTGCAACTCCTGCTGGGAGCCATCCCATCAAATTCCCCTCATGTCGCAGCAGTCCTATCATCTGGGATGAGCCCTGCCAGGGAAACCTACTGCCATTAGCCCAAAATGCCTCCACCACCTATTCCAGATCATCAGCTGGGGATTTTCCATGTGTGATATTTATGTCTCCACTAAACTTGTGTTGTATGCGACCAGTGTTTCATAAAAGCAAAGAAAAGGGGTAAGTGCTGAAACAAAACCCCTTGCACAGAAGTGCAAAACACCAGACTGTGTATTACACAGCATACACTGAGGCATAAGGCATTTCAGGCTTATGAAATCCCACCTTAATCTCACTCAAAAGGAGCTTCTGCAAAACCCCAGTGAAGGTATCAGGAGTTTTTCTGTTATGTTTTTGAGTTCTCTATTGGTCTCCCAAAGGGATTTAGATGACGACAAGTGAACAACAGAATCAAAAACCTCACCTGGTACCATAGTAAATGTACTATAGGCTTAGAACCATAGGAAGGATATAACTCTCAACCAGGCTGTAGGAGAGTACTATAGCATACTGGTGACAACTGCTCTAGTTCATACATGACTTAGCTGAAGGGGCTCCGTGCTGTCCCTGTAGGCTTTGAAGAAAACAGTTCTTGCACCTTAAGGTGTCATGTTCCAAAGCTAGCTATACCTTAGGGAGACAAAGTCCCATGGTCGCATAACAGGGAGCATCCTCAGGGAGCAGCACACAGTTGAACTCCAGCTATGATCTGCTATTGACTGTGACAAGAGTTTAGGAGATAAGCTTTTGAAAATACGCTTCTCACACTGCATCTGCTGGAGTACAGAATAGGAAGGACTGGAAAAATGGAAGGGTCATGAACAGGTTTTCTTCATATGGGTCGCAAAGAGGTGTACCTATTCACAGAGGGAAAAAAATAGATAAAAAGAACAAAACAAAAACATAAAACTCCCACAGAACTGGAGACATTGTATGCAGTGTTTGCCTACTTATTCCTGGGGATTATCCTCTCCTTCAAAAGCAACAGATATTCAAATCAACCGAAACCAGGTTATTATTCTTAGAGATGTGTATTACAGCTACACCTGGGAGCTCCATCTGTGGCTGTAATTGAGGTAGGCACTGTAAAGCTGCAGCATAAAAGACAGTCTTTAACACACACAAAAAAAGGTTTATTGTGTAAAGAGACAAACCAGACAGAGGGTGGGAGAAGAAACAAAGATGAAGAGGGCAAGGTTGCATCACAGGTCATCAAGAGAGGACAGCAAAGGCCCCCAATGCTGTTTCTTTGCCTTGTCTAGCAGTCTGTATGAACTCCCTGATGAAACCCTCAAGAAGCAAGAATGCTTCCCAGAAATGCTGTTTTAAATAAGTGACTAATACTCGTCCTACTCCATTGGCATTTACACTAAAGGGTATTGAAAAAGATCAAGTTTGGGAAACAGTAGGAGTAATGTAGAAGTCTTTCCTCTGCGTTACTCAGAAAATCAATCTCACAGGATTGCACTTTCCTAGTGCAGGGAATACAATATTCCCAAAGCAAAGCAGCCATGCTGGGAAATGAAAAATGAAAAATAGGAGGGAGCAGTGGAAACCATAGGACTAGCTCTCATCCCTAATTTCTCCTAAGTGTGAAGATACAGAAACCTACATGACAGCAATAGCTTTGTTTTTCATGTCCTTTCCTTTACAAATCCCAAAAGTTACTGAAAAACAATTACTTTTGGCTAGCCAAGCTAGAGCTTGAGGAAAGACAACTTTGCAAAAGCCTCCGATGGCCACTGAAAATGAACGGGAACTGTGCTTCAAACTTAGCTTGAAAATTTTACCCCAAAACAATAAAGATGAACAGAACCAGCCAGCTGATGATTCATTCAGATCAGCAAGTTTCTGTGCAGAGAAAATGAGACGTCAAGGTCATAGTTTTCAATATAAACAGTTTTTAAAATATTATCCTTAGGAACCAAAAACCTTTTTATTTTTTTTTTTCTGAATAAGCAATAGGTGTTACTGTATAAATAGCTAAAGCCTTCAGGAAATCCAGGAGTGTGAATAGAGTAACGAGGTAATTAACTAATGTCAAATCTGTAGCTGCATTCAGATAAATATTAGATTGAACCTTACTTCATTTAAATATTCCCCCAAATAAGCCAGTTAATGGTTGAGCAGGAAAATATAAAACAGATGATGAGAATAAGAGTAATAAAGGTTGCATAAGCATAAGCAAGATGCAGGAAAGCACATGAATGAATGCAGCAGCTCGATCCACAGGCAGAGAAGACAAAAACCAGCCAAATAAGAACTTCCAGAGAGCCAAGACAAAGCCAGGTGCATACAAAGGTGAAGAAATTCAGAATAAAAAAAAATAGAAGGAATACATGATACAAAGAAATCAAAAGCATCCAAAATATTCAGGCAAAGGGATACGTCACAGTAGATTGTACACCCCTCTGTACAGTAATTCCTTCTCTAAAGAAAAGATTTAGTTAACATAGGCATAAAATAATAATTTGGTGGCTGGTTCAAACAATACATGACAACATAGTGGTTATAAAGTGATTGAAAAATATTTCACTAGCAAGAGAGTACATTTAAATAAATAGAGGAACACCAAACGTAAAATGGAGGTACAGTTTGGCATCAGTCTGTACAAGAAAACCCAGAATTCAGGCAAAATGAGCCTCCTGTGCCATAACTAGGTAATCCATTGAGACAAGCAGTCATGCCAGTGGTAGGTTGAAATGTAAAATATGCAAATTATATTGTCACATGCCTCCCCCTACCTTCATTATTCAACTCAAAGTCATTTGTCACCCAACTTGCAACTACCTCCCTCTCACCTGTTGTTTTCTGACAACCCTACTGGCTCTGAAACCCAACAAGGCCCTTTGGGAGAACTCTCATCTGTCCTGGTGCTACTGAATGGCACAGCGACGTGAGACTCCCAGTTTCAGGAGAAGCTAACGCCCCTAAACCTGGTGGTTTTCCACAAGGGAGCACTGCCACCGGCACAGCTGAAAAGACCAGCACACTGGCCCAGAACTACTACTGAATAATTGCCACACGAGGATAACAACAACGTATCAGCTTTGCTACTAAGAGGCACATCACATAGAGTATTGAACATGGGGAACATGCCCGTGATGGGTGCCAATTTCTGACCAGCAAAGCCTGATCCAGCCAACTGCCACCAGAAAAAGCAGCTTGAAATAACCTGACCCACAAATCATAGGTCTTGGTGTTTTCCAAAGCAGGCAAAGGAGCCTAAGATCTGCACATCAAGTTGGATATGTACTCAGTGAAGTTGGTGAGAAGTTTGACAGCAAGAAGAGATTGAAATTTCTCATCAAAACAGGAAAGAGAGAAAAACATTCAGCTCCTCTGCCACTTTGGTATCACCAGTGGTATTAGTGCTAGGCCACTTCCAGAAGATATCACCATAGGTCAAATTTTTCGAGAGGAAAATACCAAATTGCTAAGTCTAGTGCTACTATTAAACCTGAGGACAGCAGTTCAGTGCCATTTTAAGGCAACATCTGTTCTGGTGGACCTCTCCCTCCTCATTGCCCAAACTATCCTCCCATCTCCACTGCCAGATCTGACCACCTGGAAGGGAGCTGTCCCTGCAGGCCTCACTCCACAGGGTTGCAACACAGGGAGTCTGAGCCCCAGAGCACCCATGGGTCCCACACCACAGAGGGAAGACCAGCCCTGCGAGAGGAGAAGGAAGGGTAACAGTAGCAGGGCTGACTACCAGTCCTTTGTCCACCCTCTCTCTGCAAAGAGATTGTAAAAAAAATACTATCCCAGCTCTGCAAAAATGGTCAGGGAGGGAAAAGTTGGACAGAGGAAGAACTGGGCTGCAATGGACAGGTGAAGGCAGCCCTGCACAATACACCTCACGGGAGGGCACCAAACATGGGGCTACAGCATCAAGAACACCAGTTCACTATCCCACACATGCAAAATCCTGGTGCTACCTGGCTATCTGCTCACTGTGCAACCTTGGTGCAGTATGGGATTTTGAAGATCAAGGCCTGAGTAATATGAAACACCCCCTTAACCACCAGGCTGTAGCCTCCATACTTTTTTTTTTTTTTGTGGAAAGTTACCAAAATTCTTCATTTTTTATGATGAGAAAGTTTGGAATTCAAAAAAAAAGACATGTCAATGCTTAATAGATATTCAAGTAAATTGAACAATTAATCAGAATCTAAATAAGAGTATTCAAACTCTGCTGGTGACTAGTTGTGCAGGTGTTTTGCATCCAGTTCTGACCCACTGAAAAAGAAGTTATTCTCAAGCTGAATGTATAATAAAAACAAAAACTCAGTTTCACAGACTGTACTATATTGGAGAAAAGTGTAATACATAGGCAGTACTTGCTGTGTATCCATATCTAATGATACTCAGAAACGGGGCGTTTTCAATGGCATAAAAAGAAAATTTGGGAAAATGTTCTAATAATAGCCACCAAATAATGCCAATCCTTCCTGGGGTAATGAAGACTTATGTGATTTGCATGTGCAGGTCTCCAGAGTCCTGCGCATCAGAGAGTCCAGCCATTCAGAAGTGTAAGACTTTCTACATTTAGGTCAATTATTTAGGTCAAACTGATTTAGTAGAGGCCTCAAGCTTTTATTAAAGCTCACTTACCACTCCCCAAACTGGTCATACATTTAATTAGCTGTTATTTGGCTAATAGAATTTCATACTGATAAATGATTCACTAGGAGAAACAATATGGCAATTACTGATCACTACTGATGTGATCAATAAGCAGTTTTACTTTGTTCGTACAGGGAGATCAAATATTCTGCACAGCACCCACAGCAGCAACTTGGGCAAAATAATTATTTCAGAAATATTGATTTGCCTTGTGAGATGAATACTTAAACAGAAAAGTTGCAAATTACTGGAAAAAAGTAATAGCATAGGATAACAAATCCCTGCTACACAGAGGATGCTGAGCAGTCACAGAGGATTTGAAGAATCTACAGAAACAAGTAGTTAGAGGATTTATGTCCGAGAGCTGATGACAAAATAATGAAGAATCAGAATTTCTAATTCTTCTCATCCAACGTCCAGCTATTTTTCTATATAGGTTCTGCTCTCAGGCGGTGTTTGCAATTTTTCTACTTGGTCTGAGTGAATGACTGCAATGGAAAGATAGCAGTGTTAAGACTGTGGTGTTAAACCTCAAGCTCACATTCACACATCAGTTACAAACATCAGTACATTTAGCAGTTAAAAAGATATCCTTGGGCTTCATGACACACTCCACTTAGCTCTCTGGGAGCACAAAATCAGTTTTTAAATGGCTTGAATCAAAAGCAGTAAAAGCTAAAGGTAGTATTAGAAGTGTAGGTGATTGACAGCTTTTAAGGCAGGTAATTTACTCCAAGTGTGCAAACAGGTTATCTGTGCTATTGCAATTTGCTAAACAAGACATTAATTTGAAACTTTACTGAAGAATGCGTTTTTCCAGGTCAGCATTATTGTTATTTATTAGTTACTAGAACCTCTGATGACAAGTACGAAATACACACATTTTTAAATATTTCAAAAGTGTCAAGAGTGCAGTGTTATAGAAAAATACTGCTAGCTTTAAGCAAATAATGGGTATTTTATTTCTTTGGTATTCAGAAAGCTCAGTAGTAGAGAAAGCTTTGCTTGCAGTAAAGTATTTTGCACAAAATATCTGGTATATTTTGGTAAGGACTAAAATATCAGAGTGGCATGCAGTCCTACAAAATAATTACAAAAAGATATGCTTATCAGGGTTCTGCAGATCTGATTTTGGATTTTTTAAACACAAACCTGCAAAGACAGAGGAACAATTTGTTAGAACTCTTTAGGGCAGAACTAAGGCACAGTTCCCACATGTGTTCACTCTCTCCCTTCCACTCACAGCTCTTTTTTTGTGACCAAAAGGACACCCTGCCCCCCATCACCACAGGACCCACCTTCTCTCCACCCTCAGTCCCCAAGGGAAGCTCTAAGTAAAATGACTACAGCTACAAACAACTTTAACAGAGTGTGTGTGTGCACATATATATATATCTTACATTTTCATTAATCTCCTTTGTTAGCTTGTGAAATAAAACTAGAAAAGACCACCCTTATGTGTTTGGATCAGTTTTCCAGAATTATTTTTGGTGGAACTTAAATATTGATAATTTCTTTCCCATTCCACCCTCCCCAGGCTTTACCAACACGAGTTTCTTTAAGTGTAAGGGCCCATTCATCTCTCAAATATTTTGCTAACATATCTGTCAGTGTCACATAGATGAGAGAAAATCAGAAAGTGTCATATTCTTAAAATTCTAACAACATATTAAAAAAAGAGAAAAAAACAGACACGCTCACATGTCGGGGGAGGAAAGGCACTGGATACCATAAAATGTGTTGAGATCACACCTGAAGACAAGGCTGACTGCTACACTACTGGCAATGATCCTAATTTGAGGCACTTGTCACCACGTGACATTGTGATGCTGAACCCATTCCAAACCTTATGTGTGCAGGGAACAGACCTTCTTTTTTTCCTCCAGGAGCTCTTTGTTTTCCAGAGATGCTGGAGCTGGATGAAACCCCAAATTCTGACTCTACCTAGATCTAGAGGGTCCAATCGAGACCTCCTCTCTATTTTTTTTTGTCTTCCTTAATCAGAAGTTATGGAAATCTTTCAGCCTCGGATGGATGCCATTCAGCTCTTCCCACAACCTCCGCATGCGAGTTCCCACATCTATTTCTGGCTTCTGTCAAAATCAGTGCCACGGGGGAACAGAGATGTAATTTATACAGCACTGGAGTGCTTTCTGAAAGCACTTCCTAGAAGTGCTTCATGAAAAGCTCTCTAGGAGAAGGCAATTAAATAAATAAAAATAGTTTTGGATCTAAGTTAAGTCAATTGCAGCTTTTCCATTCACTCAAGGGAAGCAAGATCAGACTCGCACTTGAAGTTACCACACTGAGTGCTTGTTTCACATTATCTCTTTTTAACGCTTGCTTATTAGACACCATAAATGCCAATGCCTAGTGTTTCAGCAGCATTTTCTCCTATCTGTAATGCCATCATTAACCACAAAATGATCAGACACATCAAATGCACCCTGTTCTTTCACCTTGATACCTTCAAAGGCCTTAGAAAACCATCATGTGGAACAGCAAGGCAAAAGATATGCTAATGGTAGATTTTGGCAGGATCAGTCTTTGAGTCTTCGTATTATTGGGTTTTGTTTTGTTTTACAGCTCAGTGTGAGCTGAAACTTCTTTGTGACTTCTTTTCTTCATTGTGTTTCTGAATTTTCCCTCTTTCCTATCATGTCATGATAGCTTACCCCAACAGTATCACAGATGGGGAAACTCTTAGGTGCCAACCCAGCCAGAAGTGACAACAACAACTTTAGAGCGAGAAGACTAGGTTGGGGAAAGGGGCACCTTGGGGCTGCGCAAGACTGCATCAGTTGTAGGAAGGTCAAAAGGCTTTGAAACCAAGCACCAAACATTATCCAAATGAAAACTAGAAGCTTAATTTCTAAAACAGGAAAAAAAATCAGCACAAACCAGGCTCAGGCCTCTCCCAGGGCGGCACCTGCAGCCTCTCTGGAAGGTGCAACATACAGCACAAGGAGCACACAAATAAAAGCAAGTGTCGCCTGTCAAAGCAATGCTTCAAAAACTCCTAACAGGTTTCAGCAAAGAAGTGCTGTGACTTCAGATGTATAGCTGTGTTTCCTCCCCACCTTCTACAGTCGGGGATGGTTTCTGTTGCAATTCGTGTCCAAGAAATGGACACGCTCTTTTTTGTTAACCACTTCAGAAGATGTCTTCCTTGTTTTTACCCGTGCACCAAACAGGGATAAGAGCAAAATAAGAAAAATACTTCCATTTACTACTTGAAATAAAGTACATCATTAGTTTTCACAGGCTGCCTTGCTGATTTACTTCAAGTCAGCTTCATAGGACTGATTCCTAGGAAAAGAATTATCTGTGTCTGTTTAAGAGCCTTATTCCTCAGCTAAGCCTTCCAGAGAATTTTTTTTTCTCTTTCATTTTTGATGAAGCTGATTCTTTGTACACTAGGAATGACTCTTGAGAAGACCCATAAAACTAGGGAAGCAGCACATTTTTATAATCATGCGAAGAGAGCACCAACTTCACAGCCTTCTTTTCGCTCAGGCAATCACTTTGTTGGCAGCATTGCTTTCCAGATGCATGTGGCAAGATTTGTGACACAAGGTAATCTCTTTTCTTGCAAACCTATGCTCACTTATATCTGAAAGTCAGAACTGCAACCATATTTCCAAACTAAAGTCACATTCTAAGTGGGGCATAAAAGAGTGTATAAAAAGTTTGATGCTTAACATACAAATGCTTTCCCATTTTTTGTTTAACTGTTGCCAAAATGAGCAATACACAGAAATTGAATTTTTTAGAATGCCTAAATGGACACAGTAAACCTCAGTAGAGCCAAGACTTGATAAAATAATCACAAAATGCAGTATAATTTTATCATGCTGAGGAAAAATGCTGACAACACTCACTAGATTTTTAAATAGCACTTTCAATCCATAGAACCCAGAGAGGTCAAGATCACAATATTGATAGCAGATGCCTATTACCAGATGGCAATAAGAAGGGAATGTGGCTTGCTCAGTACCATGCAAGAGGCTATTAGCAGAGCTGGGAATAGAATCAGTTCTGAAGCACCCCAGTCTAAAAGTGTTCACACTTCATTGCTCAGAGCTTGGATTCATAACTGTGATTTATCCCTTAATAAATAGAACCTTTATCCCAGGGTTACCAAACGCTGATAGTAATTATGAGAGATTTTTTTCTTTTTTTTAAGAGACAAATGAGGGCTAGGCATCACAACAGATGCTAAGTGCCTGACTGTTCTCTTTGCCTTTGAAAACATCTTCCAGTTCACAAGAGCTGGGACTAATACACAGCTTTTCAGCTGGGACTCAGAGCTATAAAGCAAAACATGGCCAAAGTCAGCGAGTCGCTGATCTTTACCTGGGAGGACTCCCAGGAACTAGAGCATCATTCCCTGCTTCAAGCAATTAGATAACACCTCCTGCCATTAACTTCATATATATTTTTCCAAATCATTAAGTAAAAGTGAGTCATTACCGAGAATGGAAAAAAAACCATTTGAAAAAAAACTAATGGCAGTCCTTTCCCAAAGGATAAGGCATGACAAGCCATAAATTGCATGCTGAGGTAATATGCTGAGTCCAGGTCTAGGCCAGGTCGTCAAGGGGCTATGGCACCGTGGAAACTCTTCAACAGTTATCACATAATGTCACTTTTTAGTACCAAATGCTGTAAAGATACTCATCTGACAAGACGACAAATTTTGTTAAAATGAGCCTGTTATAGAAGGGAGACCTTAAACAACGGGATAAATACAATTAATGTGAGCCTAATGTACATACACGAGCCAACACATTTACACTGTCCAAATCTTCAGCTTGTTTATATACCGAAGGATAAAAGCTGAGTGATGTCACATGGAAGCATGACCCACAATGTGGCTTTATAAAACTGAAGCATTTTCATTCCACCTTGTTCCTCTTTGAAAGAGAGCACAAGACTGGTAGAGTAAGAAGAAATGGGGAAAGCAGCATAAGACTTTCTATGTTCTTCCAAATCTGGACTGCTCTGAGGGCCCAAGTTTTCTCACATGTCATTTTGACAGTCCAGGAGGATATGGTAGTCATTCTTAAAGACCCAATTTGACGATATTCACTGTACCAATGCATATACCTCCTCACATGCTGGTTGTCTCTGCCCAGAAATGCTCTCTTCTCCTGTGCTCACTGCAAGGTCTTTTATATACCATGTAACACTGAACAGACAAGAATCTCACCTGCTTTATACCCCTAAAGCATCCTACACAGGAGACTACAGATATATGGATTTACATGCTCAAGTTCTGGACAAAAGTCTCTGCTCTTCCAGCCTCAAAAAATCCGAATGCAGTGAAACAGAGCCAGTGATGCTCACAGTTAAAACCAGCCACATAATAAACTGTGCCTGGTCAGCAGCTGGCAAGCTGCAGGATCTCATTATCCTGGCGGCCAAGCGAATCCATGATAACATTGCCACAGAAGACATGAGAGCTCTGCTTGCCTGCCCAATAAAACAAGTGAGGAGATATTTCTCCTTGGCACCAACTGGATTTTGATCCAGGTATATTAAGTGGAAGCAGCCAGATTGTAGAGTGTAGAGAGACAAATTAAACACTTCAAGTGGAGAAGCAAAGTATCTGGAAAACACTAGCAATTTTGAGGACTGAG
>NW_010589945.1:223697-285311 GCF_000705375.1 Tinamus guttatus
TTACTTATGGCCAGAAAGATGCTTCAAAGAGGACTAGGATAAAAAAAAATTCCCATTAGCACTAAAGATGGATCAAGCAGTAATGAGCTTAAACTGCAGTTGGAAAAATTTAGGTTAAGCAAGAGAAAAAAAATAACCATTAGAATAAGCAGCTAAGTGAGGTTATGAAATCAGGAAACATGAAGCTCTTTAAAGCTAAATAAATATGCATATATTCGAGAATTTACTGCTACTCTGCTTAGATTTTACTACCCTGTAAGAAACTTCAGCAAAATGGGATTGAATACTGTTTGCAAGTAAACTGAGCCCATTTGGCAAAAATAAACACAACAGTCCATGGACTATCGCTAGCCAAAATTCCCTTGACTATTTTTTTATGGAAAAAATGTGGGTTTTGCTGCTATTGGCTTCATGTTGCACCTCCTACAGAGCAGAGCATCTTGTGGATGGAGAAAGCAACTTCAGAGTGCAGAAATTTAATTTTTCTTCCGCCTGTTCCATTGCATCCATCCTCCCAAAGCAGAGTCTGCAGCACCAGAATCACCAGGCAGAAGAGTCCAGGCGTTGATAGAATTGCTACCAGTGAGACTGTAAATCCTTATCCAAGAGAGGAGCACTCACTGAACTATCATCCAGGTTATGGAGAAAGGGAAGTCCTGATGCCTTCCACACTTGTCAGCATTTTAGAATTCTGAATGCTGCTGCAGTAGTTACAGTTGAAACTTGAAGGTCTTGAGAGCCTTTTCTTACAGCATCTAGTCTTTTCTAAGAAACAGGCAAATCTAGAGGGACCTCTAGAAATAGGCAAATCCCAAACCCGAGAGGACATACAAGACTTCATGTTGAATTTTGAAAACCTCTAAGATTAATTATACAAGACCCCAGATCTCTGGGGTTTTGTTCATCACTGAATTTAATGCACTATAAAGAAAACTAATCATAACTGAAAATACTACGGCATCTGGCTCCATTTTCCAGAGTTCTTCTTTCAGTTAACTTCTTTATTCTTTTTTTTTTTTTTTCTTTCTCTACTCTCAACTTTGCAGGCAAGGGATCATTTATTAAAAGCAAAAATACTAAACCCACTCTTGCTCAATAAATTCAAAACAATTTTTATATGAAGCATTTCACATGTCATTTTTAACAAGGTTGGAGATGGAGGATTGAGCCTTTAACATCCTTTCCTGGTATAACTCTTGAGGATCTAGCAATTCCGATTGTGTTTTACACCCCTGGGATATAGAGTAGTATCGATAAACTGTTTCATAAGCAGGAATCAAAAATGCAAAGATGAGGGCTGACAACTAACAAGAAATAACAGAGTTGGTACTGAAATTCTCTTTCCAGATGTAGATTTTTAGCTCCCTTCATGAATTCTGTAAGCAGTGGAAAATAACAAGGATCAAGGAGGCAATTTTCTGCAGAATCCATGAGGCTTTTATGTTAATTGTTGTTGAAGCCTTCTATGTGTTACAAAATGCTAGCCTATAGTTTGCAGTATTTTTGCACTGACAAGTTCTTTTTCATCTGGAAAGTTGATAATTTAAACTCCAAGGGAGAAAACAGGGGAAGGTGCATATCAGTCACGCTCATCTCCTGGGATTTGGTCCCTGCTAAACAAACACATTTAAAATGCAGTATTGTTTCAGGCAGAAGTTGGGGCTGTTTAGTCAGATAAAAGAAGAAAACACACACACACTTGATGGAGAAGACTTCTAATGATAGTGTTCAAACATTCAGAAGTCAGCTGCAGCAACCGGAAGCCCAAATAGCTCTCCAAGTCCACAGCACACCAGGTTTAAGTCATAAACTTAAATTACAACACAGAAGACTTATTTAAGTCAAAAGAAAAAAAAAGTCACAACAACAACAAAAAAAAGCCTTTCTAATGACAAGAGCAGTAAGTTGCTGGAATAGATTTGGCAGATGCAGCTGGGGAGACTATCTCCATCAGCAGACTTTCTGAAGAACAATATTTTGTATAGTTTAGATTAGACCTGATCCTGATCATCTGACTTCAGAGGCCTTGATTCCCCTTCAAAGCTTGTTCTGTAATGCAAGCCATGATTAAAAAAAAAAAAAGACTAATTCTTAATATCGAACATGACAAAGACTATATTCAACCCTGATGCATTTATCATCACATCCACAAAGAAACAAGTGAACAAGCAACTAACCCACAAACAACATATAAGACAGTTTGCATCAGCAAGGTATTCAGCTATGGGTGCCAAACCTGCCTAGCAACACGCCTAGACAAAACCTATAATTTTCACTGACCATGGTCACTTGAGTTATCTTGTAGATTAAGACGTACCTATATAAATTGTTCTTTTTAAGCTAGGTTTGGATGAGTCCATCAATTGCAAGGCAATTAGCAATAATAAGCAAACTTATGCCAGTGTCCTTCACAGCCTCATTAGTGCACATGGTGATTTGTTTCTCACTTGCACTCCTTCTTAGCTCATCTTCATTAGAGAAGTGCCTGATGGTGGGTCATTAAAATGGATTGCTTTGATGCATTTTACAAGGAGATGTCAAACAGCTGTGCTCCTCTAGCTAAATGAGTAGCCTGTAGCTACATCACTCTTCCCTAGAGTCTGATACACCAGCAAGGTTGGAAGATGTTCTTGAAGGTGACACTAAAATCACTGCAACTTTTAAAGATGAGGGGAAGTTGATGCTGTTCCTGGCTTTGTCACGCTCCTTATCTCATGCCCTCCCTGACGTTGCTGGTATTTCCATTGTTTCTTTCCCACATGCTGCTGTTGCTTCTCCTGTCCTCTAGGATCATAAATATGCATCCTTATCCACCAACATCAGAGATGTGCTCCGAAAAGGCAATGCAATAAAAGCGAGGAGTTAGCCTTAAGTACAATACTGAAAAGAAAACCCTGCTAGCCAGAATACAAGAAGCCAGAGATGAGACTGCAGTGGCCCAAAGAAGGGATTTTTGCTTTCATCTGGAATTTTGCATGTTTAATTGAAGTAAAGTCTGTGGTTCTTACTTTTTTTTTTAATACAGCAGATAGTAACAAGAATGGAAAGAGCCCCAATTCAGAGGGTTGTTATTGGCATGGCCCCTGGAATGGTTGTTCTCCAGACTTGGCCAAGCATGTATTTCCTCTGCAAGGCCCCCTAGCTGGGCTCTCCCAGGGGTGCATCCTGCTGCTGGGAAAGCAAGGGTCTATGTTAACAGAGTGCTTCTGAACTCCCCAGGGATGTAAAAAAGCAGAATACTGTTTGATGAGTGTGTGTAATGACAGAGCTGAAAGATGCTTTTATTGCTTAGTAATTTGAACTAAGCTACCCAAATGCTTAAGAACAAATTGATACACTTTTATATGTAGCTCTAGCTACCTTGTTTTAGGTAACTAGGGCCAGCACAAGTTAAATGCAGTTAAAACAAGTTAAACATTTAAATCTCTCCATGGATCTAGCACAATATATTTAGGACAAATCAGTTCATCTCTGAGCAGTCATTTGCCAGTCAGCTGCTATAGAAATTTTTGTGTAAGAAGCATTTCTTCCAATGCATTTTTGTTTGTTTGTTTCTCTGTTTTGGTTTGGTTGTGTGTGTGTGTGTGGTTCTCCAAGACTTAAAATCAATCTTACCTAGTGGGAAACTAGGACCCTGTATTCTGACTTTCCCCTCCCATGCAAAAATCAATATTTTTTCCAAAGTCAATTTTCAGAGGTAATGTAATTGACATAACTCCTTCATCTATCCATTAAATTTAATTTAAAAAATTGAGATGCAGATTCAGACCTGACTACAGACTATTCTGTATATCATATTCTAACAAGAGGCTCCTTAGCAACATGAAACCAATCAGATTTTCACTCTTGGGAGTAGGTCCACATATAACGTAGTTAAGCCTTGAAAGAATTAATTTGTTTAGAATGGAATACTGGAAAAGGAGGAAGTTGTCTGGATGCTGTCTTTGAATCTCTGTCTTTGTTCTCTGAATGCATCTTTGACATTGCCATCTTTTCAGTCTCATTAATGCTGCACAGAAAAGGCAGAACAAGAGCTGATGGCTAGAAATAAAAGCCATAAGATCCAAATTAGAAAGAGGGCAAAACCTCCCAACCATTTTCAATAAATACCACTGTCAATTAGAATGAAAATCCATGCAGAAAGTAGCAAAATCACTCAGACAAATCCCTTCCAAAGCAATACCAAACTCCCTTATGAGGGGTCAATATTAGCTAAACTTGTGTTACTCAGTACTGGACAATATTGTGCCCCATGTGACTCATGATATCAGATTAGGTGATAAATGTAAGGGCAGAAAAGATACCTTTTTCCTAAGGAAAAAAATTAGCAGCCAGAAACCAGATCTCAGTGCTGCATTGAAGGGTAAGAGGATGTATAAGTCAGATGTATGACAGTCCTGATGAATCACAGCATGTGATGTGTCCCTCTTGTAGTGGGGAGTGCAGAACTGGACACAGCACTCCAGATGGGGCCTCACCAGGGCTGAGGGTGAGGATCACCTCCCTCAACCAGAAACACTCTTCCTAGTGTATCTCAGGATACCATTGGCCTTCTTGGCCCTGAGGGCACACTAAGGGAACCAGGCAGATCATAGAGCTATGGAGCCCTGGGGCTCCCTTGGGTGCTAGCAGCATCTCACACGGCTGCAGGAGGGAAGCACAGGTGGTTGTCTGTCCTGTTCAGAGGGGTTTCTTTGCTATTACCATTAAACTAGCATTGTATGATTAAGCTGTAATGTAAATACAGCCTTCTTTCAAAGAGAAGGCAGGCACCTGAAAGCTTGATGTAAGCAGTGTGGATATAAACTTTATGTACTGTAAGTAGCTATTTAACCTCTGCAACCTTATCTAGCTGGAGACTGCACTGCACAAAGTAGCCAGGAAATGAAGACCTCTGGCAAAGGATTGGTTGAGTTTCTGTGCAGACTCTCTGATGTCCACAAAACACCATGGGACAAGCAGAGGCACTTACCAAGCAGAAATGGGTTTGCAAAGAAGGACACAAATGTGCCAAGGCTCCATATCAGGATGATAAGATCTGCTGTAAGTATCTCTTCCTTTGGTAAGAACAGAGGTTCTTTCTTCTTATTAAACCTATGCACAAATGTCCCGTAATGGCTGAGTCCAAAGGCATCATGGAAGGGAGGTTAAGACAGCTGAATTTTCATCTCTTTTTTGTTTTCCCAGCAGTCTGTACTCCACTTTTCCAACCATTACAAATCCTTCTTTGTAGATCTGATCAAGCTAGAGGCAGCCATTAGCTGAAATCCAAAGAGAATTTTTGACCACAGAGCCTGGTTTTTGTTCTTTGCAGAAGAAATGTGATGGTTCATTATCTGCAGCTCTTGTTCACATTTCAGTAATGTGAACCCACTGAAATAAAACCCTCTCCTTTCACCTGATTTTTCAAGCCACTGTGAGTTATTGATGGTGGTTCCACAAGGCAATAGCCCCAGAGAGGAGAGGGAGGTTATAGGTGTTGTTGGAAAAGATGTCAGAAAGTGAAGCCATTGCGAATCGGGGTCCAGTTTAGCCAAGGTACGACTGCTACTGCTGCAAGGAAACACTCCTCTGTGCACCAGGGACTGCAATAAGAGAGACCTTTGCTGCCTTCTGAACCCTGTTCTTCTCCAAAGTTGGTGATGCCCATAAAGGAAAATTTGTAGCCAGGTGTAGTGGGGGACTGCACTCCTCCTTGCTCGTGTCCTCCAGGAGACCATGCTGGGGCCTGGAGTGGTGGAGGTGCCAGGCCTATCCTGCCTGTGTTGAGGTTGCAGAAGGACATTTGCTTGGCCCTCTTTGTCCCTCGAGAGTGGGCTCCCAGGGGCACCACAGCAGGGTGGCAGGTGACACAGCAACAGGGCTGACAGGATTTTTGGCATGCACTGCTGGAATAATGATCTTTGCTCTCAGGCTGATTTCTGTGTGTTCTGAAATGAGGATCTATATTCAGCACAGATTTGTGCTACAGACACCAGCTTAGCTGGAATACAGGAGACCAGACTGGTTCTGGTTGCCAGAGTGGCTGGAGCACTATGCAGCAGAGAAGGATCTGGGGGTGTTGATCAACGGAAGGCTCAACATGAGCCAGCAGTGTGCCCAGGTGGCTAAGAAGGCCAAGGTCCTCCTGGCTTATACCACAAACAGGGTAGCTAGCAGGATCAGGGAAGTGATCACACCCGTGTGGGGTGGCTGGTGAGCCTGCACCTCAAATACTGTGTTCAGTTTTGGGGCCCTCACTACAAGAGAGACCTTGAGGGGCTGGAGTGTGTCCAGAGAAGGGCAACGAAGCTGGTGAAGGGGCTGGAGCACAGACCTTGTGAGGAGTGGCTGAGGGAGCTGGGGTTGTTTAGTCTGGAGAAGAGGAGGCTCAGGGAAGACCTTGTTACTCTCTACAACTGCCTGAAAGGAGGTTGTAATGAGGCAGGGGGTCTATCTCTTCTCTGGAATAGCTACAGATAGAACAAGAGGAAATGGCCTCAACTTGTGCCAGGCCGGGGTTCAGGTTAGGTGTCAGGAAAAATTTCTACCAGGAAGACTGGTGAAGCATGGGAACAGGCTGCTCAGGGAAGTGGTAGAGTCACCATCTCTGGTATCCTCTTTCCTGTTGTGATACAACATTTAGAGACAAGATGTCCAGGAGGTGCCTGTATATACAGGAATCAGTTCTTTTGAGTATGATGTCTTCCAGATTTCAGAGGAATAGTCCATGGACAAGAGGTAATAGGATTAGCACAAGCTTCCTGTAGTTAGACAAATACAAGTTATGGATCACTTCATAATACAGCTAGATTATCTGCTCCCATGCATTTAGAAAGCACTATATTTACTGTTTCTCTGAGTATTAAGAACCTCAGACTTCAACAGACTTGACATCTTTCTTGATACACTCTGCTAGTTTTCTGTTTATCACTCCCAGTAGATACTACTTAAGTATTGATTTCAACATTCATTTAAATGGGAACAAAAATTATTACTACAGGTCTAATCCTTATATCTGTTAAGCAGAAAGAGGCAAGGCAGTATAAATGCTTTAATTCTTTGGATTTGCTTCTAAAACAATCTTTTGATGGGAAAAGTATGGTCTTTGGTCAAAAAAGCACTGAGTCGGCAGGGAGTGGGGAGAGAAGAGATGAACGGCTAGAGATCCCCTCCTGCAAGGAAAGTCTGAAATGAAGCTTTCTGTATGCCATCCAAGTTTTCTTTTGTCTTGCTTTTATTAGTATTTATTATGTATGACTGATTAGACCTCAGTGTCAAAAATAAGACAGACTGGTATTGATAAAGCAAAATGGCAACAAAATGAGCTTTACCTAATAAATAACTAACTTACAAAAACACAAGACCCATCTTCCTAAATATCAGCAACCCACAGCATATACTCTTTAGCAAAGAAAGAAAAAATACATATATTGACTTCTGCTCCCCGCTAGGAATATTTTAAAGCTTAGTGCCTGCAATGCCTCAGTTCAGTAAGCCCATTATCACACTTTCAAAATTGGGAAGGCTACTACTTTGCACTGACAGGAACATCTCCCTTCCTACACTAAAGCCTCCTGTTTATATCCTATTGAAATATTCTGTTTCCATACAACATATAGGAAAATTTGATCCAAGCATCAAACACTGTGATCACAAAATGTAATCCTCAGATATGAAAGACTTCATGCCCCATTACACTGATACTACACAGTCATTCTTCTAAAAAATTCCAAATGTACCTCCTACATCCAGTGTTTCAGCCATCCAAATCCTACAGAAACCTTCATTTTACATTTTGATCTACAAAAATCACTTACAACATGATCAGGTGGTAAAATAGCCTGAGGTAGTCATGATGTTACTGGGATAACAAATTATGTTGAGATTATTCTTGCTAGTATTAGCAAGATGTTTCAAAAGGTAATAATAAGTTAGATTTTGTTTCAAATCTAATAATAAATTTCTCACGCTTCCAGGGTTTCCAAACAGGGTTGCTTAACCATTTATATAAAATAGCATGGAAGACTTATTTTTGGTAAAGATAAAATTATTATACAGCAGTAATTTCACTGGAACATGAAATGTATCTCCATATACTGGGGAGCACAATTCATGTGCTTTTTTTTAAGGGTTTACACTGTCACAAAGTTAGACATATAGCTACAGCCATTTACATTTAATCTTCTGGATCTGGGCTGCTGAAAGCAAGATTTGTATGTCTAATAATTACATTTTTGTCTCTTTCCTTGCTTTAATTAGGTTTAGTAGACAACTCATGGCATGATGTTAGAGTAATTGGAACATTACTTCTAAAATAGAAGAAATATGTTCTTGTAAAGTAGACAATATAGCTTCACAGCTAACAAACCCAAAGTGATGGGTGTTCCTAAATGGGTGCATTATATATATACATATATATATAAAGAAACCTACCCACTAATGTAAGAATAGATTCTCAGGGGGGCTTTGATGTTTCAGTGCCTTAATTTTAGGTACACACTGCACAGTTTGACTCCTGGACTCACTGGGGCTTCCTAGACAGCAAGCAAGAATCAGTAGAAGGACAGGACCCCTGGCAGAAACTATGCAGTACAAAGCCACTGAAGAGAAGATTGCTTTTTTAAACTGCATCTTGACAGAAATGGGACTAATTCTGAAGTGAATGGAGGCACCTTCTTTTAACTGACAGATGCAAAAAGTCATTTTAAAGGGTACTTCAAGACCTGTGTTGAAGAATAGAGAAGAATGTATGGGGAAACCCCATGCTTGGGAAAAGCAGGCTATGGGCAAGCTCATCTTACTAAGCAAATCCATCTGAAAAGAGATCTCCAATACTAAATGAAGCCTTAGAGTAAACTGTGGTGTTGGTAGCTATATGAAGTGGTATCCAGGGTTGTATTTTTACCCATATATTCACTATCACAATGGAGCTCTGACCCTATGCATTGGCAAAACATGGACCCAGTGGTTCTCTCATCTGCAGATAGTCTTGCATGTTGCATCTCCATGGCACCAGGACCAGGCAAGATGCACAAGCAAGACCAAAAAGGCAAAAGCTCTTGTTACAATCAATTCTTCACACAAGACCACCTCCTTTTTCTCTTTTGGTTACCCACTAAGTGTATGTGCAGCACAACATACCACTGCTCAGTCTTATCTCAGGTCAAATAAAGACATCAGCAGAGGAAAGCAGAGGAGGGATACCATAGCAAGCTTCCCTGGAGGAACAGCTCCATATTGCTAAGATCACTCGTCTCCCTGGAGTTCATTTAGAGAAGAGGAGGGAATAATAATCCTGGCATACTCGTATTTCTAACACAGCAACTTCCCTTCAGCTAGTACAAGGGAAGAAAATCTCTCTGCAGTATCTGCTCAAGGACATTAGTACAGAGAACAGTACTGTACTACAATTGTCTCTGAGGAACTCAATCTTAAAAAAAAATGCCACACACAACAAGAAACAACAGAAACAGTATTACTAAACAGGAACATATGCCTTTGTGAAGGGAAAAAAAAAAAAGAAATACTTCTCAGAATGTTTTCTGAAAGGAAAATGCCATGGACAGGAGAAAAAAAAAAAAAAAGTGGAGGGGAGGCAGTAGCATAAGTTTACAAAACCAGCCCAATTACTCTGTTGTTGTTAACCCAGAGCTCTGATACTACATCATTCTCTCAAGCCTCTTTTATGAAGTTGATAAATTTTTCTCTTTACCATTATAGCTCTGTTTGAAGAATATACCAAGAATTCATAAATAAAAATGACCCAAGTAAACAAGTAGTGCTCAGTATGAATTAGTTTAGGGCATGGTTTTGGATGCAGTTTCAAGACATGGCAATAGCCTATTTGGTGTAAAGCAAACTACCTTCTATATTTCTGGTTAAATTCTATAAGAGAATTAAGATATTTAGCTGGAAGTAGATTTTTCTAAATTTGCTTTTAATCTGCAAATGGTGTTGCCAGAGTATATTTATATCTCCTGGCTCAGTTTCCCATTCACTTGCGACTGAAAACATCTTGGATTTCACCATTTCTATCAGCCCTTCTTGACTTACTCTTCTCTTGCTGCACTCAGCATATGTCCGTTTTTCTCTTGCCAAAATATTCATCTGCCAGAGATTTGATAAAGACAACATCTCAGAGTGGAACGTAATTTCTCCCATTGACTACCAGACCTCTTTTAATTGCAAATCACTAGTGGTTAGTACCTGACTGACTTGTGCAAGCTCATTAATGAAAACAAAGATGGATTGAATAGAGGTGCTGAAGCATCACACAGCTACAGGTATCCAAATTAATTAATAATTTGATTTTACTTCTTGTGTGTGTTCCCCTGACATGCGAATTCATGAAGTGTTGATGCTATACTCCCACTGAACGAGCGCTTTCAGAAGAGTGATCTATTTGGAAAGTTTTCTATTCCAGTTAGAATTACTGCAACAAAGATTAGATCGCAGGCTTGCAACCACAGTTAACAAGGAGACTTGGAAGTTTATCGTTCTATTGCCTGTTGAAATCTGCAAGGGATCAAAGTATATTATCATGGATCAGGATGGCAGGTGGAGTTTTTATCATATGCTTAGTGTCTCTGCTTTTGCAAGTCTGTTAAAGCACCACTAAGCAAAACACAAAACAATGAAAAGCTGCTATTTGGGGAAAAGGGAAATGGTAATAACAGGATGAATGAAATCAACAGCAATATTATATTTGGTACTGGTATAAAGACAAAACTTGGCTTTGCAGATAACAATCCTGGGAAGTAGCACACAGCCTGAGCAGTGCATCTCAGCTCAGTACCCTCGTTCAGTCCTATAACCAAGGTTTCCTGGAGACACACAGTCGTATGGTAATATAGCGGGGGAAGAGGCCATATGCTGAAGGCCCTTACAGAACAAAATAAAGGATCAGAATAAGGCAGCAGGATCTTTCCAAGTTCATTTCAGATGTTTTCCTGGTGGAGGTCTCCCACATAGCCAGTACATCGCACAGGAAAGTAGGAGACCACACGCCATCATCACTGAGGTTACTCAATTTCAAGACTCCTTAAACGTGATGATGAAGGTGGCATGTCAACTAAACCTGTTTTAATTTCATCTGTGATCTTGGTTCTTACGCCATCTTAGACAAACCTAGAACCTAATCTTCCTCCTCTGGATAATTTTTTTCTTTAGTAACACGTTACTGCCAATCTAACAAGGTGTGTGGGATTTAGTCAGAAGAATTGAATCTGCTCTGTGTTAAAAGTTTGCAGTGAGGGATCAAACACTTCCTTGGCAAGAGATGTCCATGCCACAGACAGACACTGTATAAGAACCCCCTTTGATTCCACATAACGACACCAGGAGTCCACACTGTCCCTTCCCAGTAGGGTGCAAATAATGAAAGGGCGCAATGAACACAGAGAAGCCAGTTGGCTCCTTCCAGGCTGCCCACAACCTTGGCCACCCCTGGGCACAGCCATGGCCATGGAAGTGGGAAAGAGCGTGACTGTCCTTATTCTTCTTAACAGAGGTTACAGCTAGTCACAAGGAACCACTGCAAAGGACACTGCCACCAGGCTGCTCCTGGCACAAAGATTTCTGGCAGCCTTCCCAACATAGTTTTTCTCCTCCTTCCTTCTCTATGCAAGGGGTCACATGGGATCTGTCATATTCCTGCTTTTTGATCATGGCAGATATTGCCGGGTCTTTTGGGTACTTTCAGCTGGCACAAAAGGCAAATGATACAGAAGATGGGTCAAATGAACACCGAGCCAGCATCCCATCACTTTCACGTGCGAGGGAGGTGACCTCTAAACAAATTAGCTCAATACATTAAAAATCAGTCAAGGTTTTTCAAGACCTCCTAAAATATTTTTTTCCCTATTGCAAGCAGAATAAGGTATCCAAGTGCCCAATATATCAATTGATTCTCAAATATGAGTTACACAGATGCACCAGTTGATTTATAGTTCTGGAGACAGAGCATCTAGAAGATTTTCTGGGGGGTAAACAAAATATAAATATCATTCCCAAAGTCATACTCTCTCAAAAATTATAAAAAGTAAATTTCTACAAGCTTTCCTATTCAATCTACAACCCTACATTTTATCCACAGACCTCTGTTTATTAGACTTCTGGTTTAATTGTAATATATTAGTTTAATCTATTTTTCAATACTACCTGACAATATATACAGGCAGAATTTATGACTTTGACTTTTATCACTTGAGCATTCAGTAATTCTCAGGAAGGACAAACCATAGTCTGCCTCTTCTGCTATTTACAGCAACTGGAAAAAAAAAATCCCAAGAGCTATAAAATTACCTGCTGACAGTCCAATTTCTTAGCAGATTCCTGAGTCAAAATAATTTAATACTTTACCAAATCAGAAATCACCTCTGCACAGGGAATGCAGAAAGAGGCATTATGTTTGGTACTGGTTGTCTCTGCTTGCCCATGAAGGGAACTGCTTGCTTGGCAATGCAGGAACGTGCAAGCTCAGAGCAGAAGCTTGACACCAGCTGTAGGAGCGGGAGACCTGCATCCCAGGAAAGCATCAGCAGGGAAAGCAGCGTAGTCACACTGGCTAAAATCCTTGCATTTCAGGCTGAGAGTCAGGTAGTTTTCTTATTTTCCTTCAGACCTCTACCCAAGCAACACAGTGAACCAGAAAAGATTCAGAGAATAAAAGCACCTATGCAGGAGAAGATTGCTTGGTACACAGGATTAAATTTGGGTGCCTGCTTATTTGGGAAAGGAAATCAAACAGCTTCTCTCCCTTGTAGGGAGGTCTTGAGGCCTTAAAATAGTGGGAGAGAGGAAGAGAAAGAAGACAAAATGCAAGGCTGCAGAGAGCTGTAAATCTTTATTCTACTGAATACTATATTGCTTCAGACAGTGTAAAGCATGTGAAACTATTACATCCATATATATATATATATATATATATAAAGTGTTTGTTAAGAACCAAGAATCAGCTGCTTCTCTCATTCTACAGGCAATGCCTTGAAAATAACAACTTTCCTTTCTAAGTTGTTTCCTAACAGCCTCTAAGCACCCTACAGCCACCAAGATTTCCACCCCACCAGGGTAACCTTGCGACAGCCTGCGGGAACCTATGGGCCACCTAGCCAGGTTGCTCTGACTTCATTAGGCTCTACTGGTGTTGCACCCAAAATGCCTCTTTTGCCTTTTTCCACCATCTTCTTCCCTTCTGTCTGCCAGGCAGAACAAAGGAAGGAAATACCAAAGAAATACAGCAAGTTGCCTGGATACATCTTTGCTCTCAAAAATTACAAATCTGAGCACAGCTACTGAGTTTGGGTTCAGATCAGCAAAACTCAGCCCACCTAAGACATAAGAGGGCAGCATTTGCCTGGGAGCATGATGGGGAGGGAAGAGACTGCAGGGAAATTAAGCTGTGGATCACCAAGTGGTGACTAATGAGTCTATGTTTTATGCTTATAAAATGTTGTTTTATTCCTACAAAATGTCAGGTTTTATTAAAGACAATAGCTAATTTTCACACTGAAGGTGGCAAATTGTTACTCTGGTCACCAAAAAATCATTCGAGTACTATTTGCTGTAGGCTAGTTTGACCCACAGCTTGTGGACATTGTGAACACAAGAACAGGCTTAATGTAGTCTGGGATAAACATGAACGAACCAAAAAAAATCCATAGACAAGTAAAATAAACCTGATAAAGGTATTCATGTTGAAAACCAAGTATGGGACGGTGAAAGGAGAATGAGGAATAGTAAAAACTTCAGTGAGGCAAGGGCAACAATTGCATCTAGTGCACTGGGACAGGTATAAGTTCAAAATTACCTGCAAACCAGAAAACTAGATGTGGTGAAGAGTTACAGAAGGCAGCATCTCAGCTGTACAAGAGTTACACCCTAAAGGTACTATGACCCATTAGAAACATTATTTGACCCTGCCAACAGTGCCAGTTTGCAGTATCTCCATGGCCAACCATCTCCAAGGACCAAACGTGGATCTGCCAAGATAGTCATGTTGCCCAAGAATATATAGGTTCTGCCTACTTTATACCATGACATGGGACTCTTATTCTGGCATTTTACAGAGGAGGACGGGAAAAAAAATTAAAAAGCCATGCCTGCAAGTGAAGAAAAAAAGGAAGAAATGAAGCTGGAGATGAAAGAGGCAGTACATACATAAAAATGAACTGGAAAATAGCCAGCTAAATTAAAGATAGATCAAAATAGATAATCTTGGCTGAACAAGAGGGCAATTTTAAGTGAGAAAATAAGTACAGAGAATTTTTAGTGCATTTCCTCTGAAGTTAGTTAAAACCAAGCAAAAAAGTGTACTTCTCCTGATTTTCCCAAGCTCCTCACAGGAATAGCACATCCTACTACACATTTTACCTTGTTTTGCAAAATATACACACACACACACATATACACACACGCGCACACACACACACACACACACTTCAAAAGCTCTGAAACTTACAATTTATTTTCAAATGTTCCACATTTCCCAGCCAGTCACTAGGAAGCCATCTCCTTTAAGTGACTCTCTTCCTTGAGCCAGTCCCAAATTGATGACTTGAGTTGTTGATCAAAACAGTAGGACCTGGGATGCTGGGATCTGTGATCTCAGTTAGCTCTAGAGAAGGCAGTTAAGAGTCAGGCTCAGAAACTAAACCTGAGTAAAAGCCATCACTCACCTCCCACACAGACTCCAAGCTACTTTGCCTAGTTCTAAAAATGACCTAGTTCCGAAATTCAGATCCAGGAGAGCACGAGAGCTTTGCGGATTTCTTCAGGCTCATTGACGCCTTACATAACTGCTGGCAAAAACTTTTCTTCACATTTGCAAAGAAGAAAATAAAAAGCCTTACCAATTCCAAAACCTCTTTTCAAGAGATGGACCCATAGCCTAACACCTAAGCCAATAAACTTGTGCGTAGAACCGCCTTGAGCCTTGCGGTTTCCCAGGCCGCATCCACTTTACTAACTCCTAAACCCACCAAAACAAGACACTGGCATCCAGAGTGCATTTGGGAAGGGTCCCTGGATTGCCCCAGTTCCTAAGCAGTGCTTGGCAAGCATTTGGGAGAGCCCCAGCTGACAGCTTAGCACTGTGAGAGATGGGGTTCCTGCGTCCAGGAACCATCCCAGGCACAATCAAGTTAACCAGCAAACACGCAGCCACAAAGTCTCTGGCCGTGACAGATATCAGATTATAGCTCATCCTCATTTCTCCTGCATGGGAGTACACCAGGGACTGTCCAGAACACCAGGAGCCACTCTTTTATGCTACACTTACAGCAGTGAAAGCCTCTTACTGAAATCAACACTTTTATTCTGGCATTCGCTGCTACAGCCACGTTATTATTCAGCCACCAAACAGCCCCACACATGTTCAGACAAAAAGCTCTCTGCGTGTAAGTGCTATAAAAACTTTCCAGTATCATTCAGATGTTGGAGCATGCCAATAGCCACAGATAATGGTTACAGAAGCCAGTAATATTTGCCATTTTTTTAGGGAACATTTGCTGATTTTGGGGGGAAAAAAAACCCCCAATCTTCTCTCCCTCACTTTTCTTTTTTTCTAAAATAAATAGTAATTTCAGATGCTTTGCTTTCTGCAGGCATAACCAAAAGAGCCTGAGAACAGCACTGCTCTTAGAAAGAATAAGACAGAAATAAACCAGGTTCCAAGACAGATCTGGAAGCTACCAGGAATTTAACTGCAATACTACTGCACCCTTTAGAAAACTTAGTCTGTAACCTTTTGCTGTTGCAACAAAAGGTTTGGATTGGTATTTACTATGCAAATTCTCACATTTTAAACAATACAAGCCAAAAGAATGAAAAATGTCTATAACTTTGGTCTCTAACACTGAAATCATTGGCAGTGTTTATCCCAGCCTGTTCTGGTAGCATCTGAGTACAGTTAAATCCTACACTGCAAGCCTACCACGGAAGGGATAAATGCATTCTGATCATTTAAAAACAAAAATCTGATCCTAACAGGAGTACAAAAGAATGTGTCCACTGCAAAAAGCTGGTGAAAAACAGTGGGAAAATTTAAGGGAATGAAGTGTACCAGAGCATCTGATTTTTGCCTTTGAAATCCTTTTTCTTATAACATCAGAAGTTTTAAGATTGTGTCTACCTATAAGATGGTCTGAAAACCAAGTTTCAGACTAAATTTTTTAACATTTTATTGCTATTTCAAACAATAATAACAGTCAACTCTGTAGACCAATGAGGTGTTTTAAGTGGAAAGAGACAATTATGAGGTATATTAGGACAGACAGCTTTTTTTTTGCTAATTATTTCACAATTTTTAAAAATATATATTTTAAGATAGGCTTCTAATGAAATCAGTGATAAAATTGATTTTGACTTCATTAGGGAATATTTTTTTTTTCTGAAGGCAATATTTCAGACACACTGTCCCTCTGTAAGTTTTGTCTGGACCATGGATCCCCCTTGAAATCTCACATGCTGTCTGCAGCAAGGATTAATATTAAGTACTTAGAAGGATGCTGGTAAAAATCTCAGCAATTTTAACAATAATTTAATTGACTAGCAAGAGTTTTTCAATATCTATTTTGAGGCAGTCTTATTCTTTCTAAATCAAACTGAAGCTGAGTTTCTAATTTTCCTGCCTTTGGATTTTTGGTGAACTGAGCTTGAACTCAGCTTACACTTTCATTAATACTGCGCAATTTTTCCAGAAATCCTGCTACTCATCTCCTTAAATCCAGACCATCTGCCTGCAAGTCTATTTAACACAGAAGTGAACTTTTCCCTTTACAGATCAGATTTACATGGTTCACAGATCAATCTGAAATAGGAAAAGTCTGGCTCACAAGCTATTTCATTAATTGCATGGCAGCAGGCTTACAAGCTATTGAAAATAGATTAAAATATGAATACATTCCTTCTAATTCCATTATATCTTGAGAATGTTTTCAGCAATTATATTCCTTAATGAAATGCAGAAGGAAAGAAAAAAAATGTTGCTTTAAAAAACTTATGATGTAGCAAGTGCCCTTCTCTAACTAAGATGCAAGAAGTCCTAATCCTCTTCATAAGGAACATGGCTATCTTTTCCTCTGGAAGCTTTTTACTGACACTTTTAGTTTTGACTAGGTTCAAACTCAACACTGTCAAGTTAGAAACACATCTAGGAGTATGCATGGAAGGCAGCCAGTTGACAACAGCCAAGCAAGACCCTCGAGATCCCAATCCTTGCAACACCAGAGCAAGACAGAAGCAGAATGTAGTTGGTCTTATATTAATACATTATTGTAGGGCTAAATATATGTGCATGCAAACACACAGATAACAGGATAATTTGATAATAAAAAAATTAATAAATTTAATCAATCAAAAACAAAAAGAGGAAAAAGATGAGTGTGGCCTTAATTATTTCCATATTGCTCGGGTATTGCTGATGCAGCAAGTCACACTTGAGGCTCTTGCCACGTGGAATGGGGGAAACCCTTCAGACAACTGCCTTGCCTCGCTCATAAGTCAATATTTCAACAGCTTAAAGAGAAGTTACTCACTGATTTGAACTTGACCCAAGAAACATTTAGGGTAGAAAATCAGCTTGTTGAGACAAAAACAGCTACAAAGGTCAATCAATTTTAGCTACTGGCCTGGCAGAAATCCTCCATATTTATCTCTGTTCTTATGTGGAAATCTTCAGCACAGTGCTCTGCATAACCCGGGCTGTCCAGCAGCACTTTGGCTTTGCTCCTGCCATCTGCCCAGGCCTACGGCCAAGCTCCTGCACAGCTGCATGATAAGCAAAGTTCAGGGCTGGGATATATCCAGCTCATTTCTCACTGCTTACTTTAAGGCACTCCACCCTGTTAAGCTCAGGAAAGAAAAACTCCCTACATGTGAAAAGGAATTTTAATACCAAATCTGTTCTCAGTTACTGCTGTGCTGCGTCCCGGAGTGCAGAGCTGATGTGCTCACCAGCTCACAGAGAGGTCACCTGCGATTTAGGATAAACCTCTTCAGCCCTCACCTCTACAGCCATCAGGAATCCACACCTCTCACCAGGAACAAAGAATGATTTGAGTCACCAACAGGCTTGTTCCTTATACGTAATATCAAATAACAGCCTTTATAATCATCCTGTCACTTTGCACAGACAGGTTTGAGTCAGTTATCCTACTCTGTTCAAGGAGATAGCGTTGCTGTCAGTAAGCTCGGGAGATGGCCAGCTTTTTCCAGGTATTTGTGGAGCAAGTTGCATAATAGTTGTTTCCATTTCCCAAATACATCTGCTCCAAGCTCTGCTTGGTGCCATCAGGGTTTACAAAATTAAGCCCTGGGGATCTACAAGCTCAGAATTGCACATGCTTTTAGAAATATTAAGTTCCCTAAGAGGCTTATGAAACAGGTAATATCCATCTGGCTTATGGGTAAATACCAGTATTTGTCAGAAAATGGACACTGGCATCATCCACAAGAACACCCTTTTAACAGAATTTGTTTTCTCACTAAATATAGTGACAGGCTATTGCAGGGAGGGGTGGGTGCCAACTTGCCATCTCTGTTGACATGCACGGAACCTGCTGTCATCCTACCACACAGCTAGTGTCATGCTCTGCTAGAAGATAACACTGTCTCTCCCACTTGTCCACGAATGCTCAAAACAAGAGTTTTCCATGCATCAGGCCATGGGTGAACAGCATTGCTAACTGAGATAAAGTGTGTTTTGAGATATCCATTTACCTTTGCCAACAAATAAGCATTAAAAATAAGCAAATATTCCTCTTGCTTGGACTGAAGAAAATTAGGGGAGGATTTAGGGAAGGGGAACAGGAAGAAATTAAGATTCTGTATGCTGCATGTTGCCACCTCAGGGTATGAAAGAAGTGGTCCTAACAGGCTTGTAGAAATTCTTCCTAATGTCTAACCTGAACCTCCCTTGGTGCAACTTGAGGCCATTTCCTCTTGTCCCATCCAATCAAACCAATGTCACCACAAATGCTGACATGCAGGCAACATTGCTATAGGGTAAAAGCAAGAGCTATATCTTCCAAAATATACATTGTATGGGCTGTTTTATTTATTTTTTTTCCCTTGGTGGCAAAGTGTTATTTCTTGACGAGAGTGAAGGGGGCAGACTGCATTCATACCCAGTTTCTCCACCTCCTGGTAGTTCTAGTGTTGTTTTTCATTTTGGGTGGTATAGATATGAATCAAGTTTTAGAATGTATTATGTGTAATGAGAGTGCTAAAAATGCTGTCTTTGGTACAGTTTACTATATAATGCTGAAAATTACTCTTGTATTTTAAATGTACAAGTCACTTTGAGAAGCAGTAGAGGTAGAATGGAAGAAAAGGGGCAAGAACATCCCATTTTTATGCATCAATATTATTTGTGTTAGAGTTTCACTTAAAACTTCCAGAAGCAGTTGTAAGTTTGTGAGGCTGTCTGAGGGAAGGGAAATACATCTCAGAGATAAGGTGAGGCACCGAGTAACCTCTTAAGCATCAAAAGAAAGAATTCAGACTAGATCTTGTGAATCCATTAGAGCTGCCATTGCAAAAGAAAAAAAAAGAAGAAGAAGAAAAACCCTGCTTCTCTGAGCTAGTTCACCCAAGAGAGGCCCATTTCTTTTCACTGATCCCGCTGGGGAATCTCAGAGGCTACAGCGGGGAGCTGGTGAGCTCCAGCAGCTGCTGAACTGCCCCAAAGTTGGGTGAAGCCACAGTGCACCATGGAGATAAAAAAGTAAAGGTAAATAAAACTGTTTTCTAATACCCTGATATCCTTCTTGCAGTAGCTTACTCTTTTTGATATTTCTGTCTGAGGACAGTCAGTGGATTACATCCAGCTAAGATTACCACAGCCTTCTTAAAGTTACATTCCTCCCTCCCATGTAATTACTCAAAATTGTTAGTATAAATGTCTGAAAAAAAGGACATGAAACTGTATCAAAAATACCTGCATTAAAGCATATTAAATTATGAGATCAAGCACTTTAGAATTAGAAAATATAAGAATCAAGTTTGTTCCCAGTTCCACTGTCTGTATGGCTGCAGTATGAGTAAACTGCACTGCTCCCCCCCATGCCCTCCAACAGGAATCTCTTCCTTGTACAATGAATAAATAGTTATTTATATTTCTTTTTATTCTGTGTAGTTGCCTTGAGCTTTCTATAGTTCACTCCATCAGAATATGCACTGAAGAGAGGAAAAGAAAAAAAAAAAAGAGAGAGAGAGAGAAGTATTTACTGCTTCCTCCAGGCTCCTTCTTTCCCCACAGCATCTGCCTTGTGTCAAATATCTTTATAAAGATTGGCACTTTATCAGCTCCTGTGGAGATCTGCATGGAATTAAGCGGGGAACGGGGAGACACAAAGTCTGTGACCACAGTGTGGGCACCTGCAGTTTTTGGAAAACAAACAAACAAAAAAACAAAACAAAAAGTTATTCTCCTGACAGACTCATGTCATTAGTTTCCCATTAAGCTTCCCATCTCGCTGCAAGGCCCCACATGTGACCCGCAAGAATTACACAGCGATATGATTGCTGTCTCTATTGCTCATAATATAAATTAGGCCATAATGGACCTCTGGTGCTCACCCGATTAGAGCTGACTTCAAAGTCTGGATAAATTGCTCAGGCCTTGCCAGTCACATCTTGGATGGAGATGGCCAAAGCCAGAGGCTCCACAGACTTCCCCAGTGCCTGCTCCAGTATCTAAGCACTCTTTGCTGTATACTTTCAAGAGGACCCCAGCTTCACCAACTCTGCACCTCCCTGGCAGGCAGGCAGGCAAAGAGGGAGGCACAACAACCCACAGCTGCCTCTCATTCGGGCTGCAGGAAGAAGCAGCTCCCCAACTCTCCATCTGCTCTATGCTCCCACCCCTTAGCTGTGGGGCCTTGCTCCTATTTTTCAGTATGCCTGTTCGGCAGGAGGGTCCAGTTTTGGACACAGTACTCCAGATGTTGATTCACAACCATCACGCGGGGACAAAATCCTCTCCCTTGCCTTTCCCCTTCCTTGGCTATGCTCTTCTTGATGCAGCCCAATGTTCACGTTCATCAGTGGAAGAGCACACTGAGCATTGGAGCTGGAGCCTAAACCGTTGCATGGGGTTATCCTGCTCCATGTAAAAGCTTACATTTGTTTTGCCTATCATCTGCCATGAGCCTTGCTGATGGTTGATATCTCTAATAATTATTAATCTGGACAGTTAATAATTCTAAGAGCTAAAGCGTATTTGACAGGCCACATGCAAACTGAGTCAAAAGTCCCATGTCATTCAATGAACCTAAGGCCATGCCACTGTCACTCATGATTTCCTCTTGTCATGTTGTTGTCATCCTCTTCCCTGTCTGCTATGTCACCAAAAGTGGTTTCTCTTGAAGATTTTGTCTGCAATTGTGAAATTGTAGAATTTGGAAAGATTAAAAAAAAAAGCAGTGTTTAACTCTCAAGAGCAGAGTGCCTCATCCACAATAGATGGGTTGTCAGATTTTTTAAATTGCTTTTGCTAAAAATACCTGCTCAACCTGCTAAAGCCTTCAAATTATGTCTTGTTTTTCATAATTTCATTGGAGCAATTTTTGAGCTATCTGGACTCTCAAAGGGAATCTGAAAAATGCTTTAACCTAAGGTAAAAATGATGAAGTTACAGCACAGGATTGAAAAGAAGATTGTAATAGAAATATTTTCCACTTTCTGTTCTTTCTATCATGCCTAGTTTCACATACTGTCTCTTTATGGCAAAGTGTTACTTTCACTTGATTGTCAAGAAATTTGTTTCATTCTAAAACAGGTCTTTTTAAAATTTAAACATACACAGTCATCTGATGATTTGGGATAACAGAGTCTTATTTTTAGTATCATGTCAGATCACTTCTAAAGCAAGGATCATTGCCCATGATCTGTAATATTGCTCTTGTAGTATGCCTAGATTTTGATTCTCTAATTTTTTTAAGTAAGTAATCTATGGTGCATAAAATATTTCTATATAATAACATGAGTACAGATAAATGTTAATAAACACATTTGTAAGTATCATTATTTTTTAATTCTAAATAGTGAATACGTTGCATATCCTGACTGAAAATTATCTAGAGTCTTTTGTTGTGATACTGAATTCTTCTTTGGCAATATATACAACATATTCTTGACTAATGCGTTTTGCATGTTACCTACATTGGTGGTTCTAATTAAGATAATCCTAGCTTTTACACTCATTTGGAGGTAAATAGTAAAGGAAGAGTACACCATGGATGAACTGGAAGATCAAAATTTTGAAAATACTGCTGGAAGCAGTATTTGGTTTGGTAGGTACTGCAACATGTTAGTCTGGTAAGTGTTAAATGCTCACAAAGTTTTTGAGACCTGGATTAGGTTTGGTTGGTAGGTACTGCAACATGTTACAGTCTGGTAAGTGTTAAATGCTCACAAAATAAAATGAGTCCTTAGCAGAAGAGAGCAGAGCAGAGTCAACAATTCAATCTCTCATTATTTTTCAAGGCAATGAAATTAATATCATTCCTTTTTAGGAAAAAAAAAAAGTCCATGCAGATGTTTTACAGATATATTCTTTACTAAAATTCTTTAAAAAAATTCTCCAAGTGGTTAGAATTTCAGTTTAGACCTCTGTTTAGTCAGAATTATATTCTAGGTATCTTAAGCCTTCTCATTGAAGAACAGGATGTTCACAGAAATAAAATAGAACATCTACATTAAAATGCATAAAGAACTTTCTCAATCTAAGTTTTAGTTTCAGGCATATTTTAATGCAGTGATATCCTCTTCAGCATTGCAGGGCTTGATGTCATCAGGAGAGAGGCTAGAAGGTGGAGAGAAGTAAGACCTGATCTGATAACCATCAAAAACAGTGAAAAGACACTTGTTTAATTTAATATATGTTTGGCTCTAGTTTTTCCATTTCAAAATAGGATAAAATAGAGCTGGAAAAAAGATCAGAGAATGGCAACAAAGATAATCAAGTTTATGGGACGGTTTCCATAAAAGCTAAAATGAAACAGGCTAGAGGTCCTTAGTCTGGAGAGAGTCTTAGCTTGGGTGACCTGTGACTATCATTCAATTGTGGGTCACCTTCTGTAGGCAAGACAGTGTTTTTCATCTGAGCCCTCAAAACCATTAAAAGTGCTTGACCTTAACAGCTTTGAGACAAGGAAGAATTATCCTTTTTAGGTAGAACAGTAGAATAGTCTGTGGCAGAAAGCACAAGTGAATCTTCTCATAAGTCTTCTATGAGTGTCTTCTCCTGAAGAACTCTAACTGAAGTTGTCATTCACAGGACATCTAAAATGCCTTTGTGGTGCCTGTGGACAGCACGTACTGTACTTCATTACCAATGAAGATCAAAGTCTATTCATTAATGAATAGGCTTGAGCAAACACACCACAGCTAACTGGTGTGATATGCATATCATAGGGATATGCAAAAGCAGCAGCAGTTTGATGCAGCAGCCTTTGTAAAACTTAACAGCATAGGTAGGCAAAATTACACCAGCTGGGAACATCTTTAGACATCCTCATTAACACTATCATACCTGCACTATGGTTCCACTGAAATATGGTCATTTCATTTAGGAATGTATTTTCTTCTATAAATCTAGATCAAGCAACAGAAACTGTGTAACACTTTTGTTAAGGTGCTAGAAAAAAGTGAGCTGGAGGCATATATAAACGAAACAGATTCTCAACAGACAGAGTACTTAAGTAAGCCCTAAACAAGGTGTCCAAGCTGAGCAGACATGCAAAAATGGACTGGAAATCTGGGTAAAAGAAGATTTAATGTCAGATACCAAGAAACTATCCAGCATTGGTTACATTTCTCATATCCCAGCAATGATCTATAGGTTATCTATAACATTCAAGCACCTCCTATCATTTATTGTTACTATTGATGTTTTGCCTTTCCACAGAACCCTTTTAGAAAAAGAATTAATATTATGGTATCAAGGTTAAAGGGCTAGGAAAAGGAGTTATGCCAGTGTGTGATCCCATTCTGATTAAAAAAAGCACACACAGTGCCCACAAAGTATCATTTCCTAGTAACACTTCAGCTCAATGTAAAATGCAGCTTCAAGAACCTGGAAATTTGCCTCAAGATGTATTCCCACTGCTGCAATGGGCATGAGCAAAATGAGGTAGAAAGAACACACTGCCCGCAGCAGTATTATGAAAATGTGCTAAACAAGCAAACACCCAACAAAAGAGATCCCTCGTGCAGAACTTGACCCCCAGGGACAACTCACTTGGCAGAGGTTCCCAAAGGAAGTGAGGTCTCACCTTGTGAGCTCCCCTTGGATATTTGTTCCTCCTTGTGCAAGGCTTCTACATGGGGAGAAATCTGATGGGTGATGGTATATTCAGAAAACAGAAATATTAAGTAAGAAGAACAAGAAACTACCTTTGGGTAGGGAAATGCCTTCAGAGAAAGGAAATGAATATGCTGTAGACACAGGGAAAATTGAGGCAACTCTGATGTACCTCATAATCTGAGCATTTCTAGCATAAACATGATCACCAGGAATTCATAGCCAGTAGGTAAAACTAAGCCACTGGTTTCAGTGATTTACATCTGCCCACAGGTAGCTGAACTGCAAGTTAAATTGTCTCTCACTTATCTTAAAATTGGCAGGTTTTGAAAAAGAACAGTCAACTTTTCTACAGGTACAAAAATGGGAGCTTCCCTCCTGCTTTCTTTCCTTAGTGAAGACCATCTTTGCTATAGTCATTTCTATAGTCAATAACCAAAAGAAAGATAAACTGAGGTGCATTTTTTTTTAAGATCAACCAGACTCAGAAGCCCAAAACCATTTTCTCTGGAATACTTAGGATCATTTCATCCCATATTTTCCATAGGCTTTAGAGAGGGGCTGTAAGTGTGACAGGACTTTTTTCTTGGTCTCAAAAGGAACTTGATGTCCAACTTCAGCTATCTTGTGCACCACAAGCAATGAAAATCTGACTTAGAAAGCATCTGAGCTTGGTCAATCAGATGTTCGGGTATTTGAAATCACCATTTGATTTAGAAAATGCAGTCAAAGCCTTTTATGTGAGTATTAGACTGAGTATTGGGACATCCAGTTCAAGCAGGACGTAACTATGTCATTCTAAGTGCAGAGTGGGAACTTCTTCAGCAAAATGACTGTGTCTCCTTGGGATTCTTACCCCAAGCCATGTTTGTGGGTTGTTCTGGGAAGGCAAAAATGTCCAATTTCAGCCCTGGGTTAATCTGCAGTTACATTATGCATGTAACTGACTAAGTAACAAAGAGAAGAAAATAAGGAAACAGAATGATGAACATGACGGTAATATCAAATGAGGACAATGGACATAATTCTTGAAAATAAAAAGTAGGAATAAATGACCTTTATCTTTTGGATATATTGAGATAGAGAGTGGGGAAAAGAAGAAAAAGAAGTCCCACAAATAACATTTTCATTTCTTAAAATGGAGATATTTATTTGTTAAGATAATTAAATCCAAATTATAAATAACATAACAGTTGTCTTTGAAAAGCTTCCATCAAAATCAAAAAAAGAGCTTGTGCCTTCTGATCATGCTCATTAAGACTCTTCAACTATGAAAAAGGGCATGGATTACTATAAAATTGAGATTTCTTTCTGTCTACTTGCACAAATATTATAAATAAGACTTTCCTTATAAAAATCACGAGATGCTTATGCTGTATTTTGCAAAATGCGACTAGAAAAAGACAACAATGTACTGTTAATAAATAATACATTCAATAACAAAGTTATCTTTGCTATTGAGAGACATCTAAACATTTTGGGGTACAGTCACCATAACCACCTGAAAAAAGAGACATTCTTTAAGGGAGCACTTCACACTACTTGAAAATCAACAGACTCTATTGACATAATAGAAAATACATTATTGCCGAGCAAAAAAAGGTAATCCCTTAGTCCTCGTAACAGTGTTAGCCATCAGCAAACATTTGCTACATTGGAAAGAAGTAGACTGAAGTCCTAACCACAAGACTCTAAACAATAACACATTTTGCAATGTTTAACACACTCCACACAATACCTTTGCCCCTGAGCGTGCCGAAATGAGGCTGATTCAAGGAGACACTTACCCAAGCGTTCACGTCATTTTGACACAACATCCAGCCTGTAAAGCTTACATACATCATAAATGATACAATAAATATTACATTTCAGTCAGTGGAAATAAGATGAATCCATGGACTTACACAACCTCAGAGGCATAATAGTTTGCATTTCCACTTTAAAATCATCTTAAGACATCAAACTATTACATTACCATCACACTTCTCAATAAACCGGGCAAGATAAGAAGGGATAGAAGTCAAAGTACCGGCATGATGCAAAGCTAAAAAATTAATCAGCCAGCACTAAGTCCCAATGACATTTTCCACGAATACTTCAACCAGGTAAATGCAAAATTAATAATCAATCTTGAAAAATCTTTGCCCGGCCCATTCCTGTTCCTAGACAAACTCAAAACTTCCCCTGGACCTGCACGTGTATATGTGCATGTGCATGCTTACAACAAATGGAAGTGAGCTTGCTGTGCTTTTACTTTGGTTTCCAGCCATAAGCAAGGAGCGAATTGTACCAAAACACATTCACTTATTTCCTGGCTCAGGAACAGACTATTGAGGTCTATGGACTAGAAACACACCATATGGAATGAATACCACGTCAGACTCATCACCCGCCCAATGAAGCCCTTGTGATCCCCACTCTGGGAAGGAGTCCGACCTAGCTTTATCCTCATGATAAAGCTCACGTTACCAGAATCTGCATCCTGGCCATGAAAAGGGAGACAGATGAAAGAGGTTTACTGCAAAAATCACTAGAAGGATCTTCTCCATTTCATTTCACTTTTCAGTATCTTCACAACACAAGGCTTGTACGAACAATCCAGCTCATGGACACAACATTAAAGAAAGACCACATGCAATCTTTTACATTCATCTTCACGTGCATGCTATATTCCACAGTTCATTTTCAAAGCAATGCACCAGTCTATAAAATATCACAGCTAGGCACCTTTAGGTTTCCTCATAACTTAGTTTGCTTGTTTTTCACTTGATATTTCAGAAACAGTGAAATGAAATCAGTATTGACACAGATTGAAGCAAATTACATTGTATGTAGAAGAAAAAGAACAATCTAAAAAGTCTTAAAATTACACATAAACATGTAATTTCCATGTCACAATGTCCTTTAGAGCTCGAAATGAAAATGACTCTACAAGATTTTACCTGCTAACTCCGAAATCCATGTTCTTCCTTAAATACCTTAAAAAAACTCATCAATCTAGGTTTCTAAATGAAAATAGGACACCCATCTGTCCAAAATTTGGGGTGCAAATCAAGGTTTTCAGCAAACTATCTGCAAATGGACCTTCTTGCAAGTGGCTAAGGTAAGAGAGGACTGCACTAGCCCTGGCGATAAGCCCAGGTGTTAGGTAACATAACCCTGCCCAAGATTATTATTATTAGGGCTGTTTCTAAGACCCCAACCTGGCCATCAAGATCACCCTTCCAAGAGTGGTCAGGAGGGTTCACCCCAGCCTGTGCTTTCAAGCTTCTTCTACAGCCCCGTGAGGTTCAGGATCCATGGCTAGGTCCTCAGTATGGATGCTCGGATTGACACAAGACAAGACCCAGGCAACAGTAATTAATGTCTCATGTTTTGACCCAAAAAGATGTCCCTCAAGGAGAAGAACCTCCTTCTTTTAAAATGCAGGCTACTAGTACACGCCCTAGGGTAAGAGACACTTTAAAAAGCACAATTCCTGCACATTACACATGGTGCTAATTCAGGTATTGGATGCACACAAGACAAACTAATTCACAGGTGAAAAAACATGGAAAAATGCTCTCAGATATTAAACTCTATACTAGTGTTCTGCACATTTAGAAATAGGACATTATCTTAGCTATCTATGTGGTACACATTTCCTACAAGAATCAGCGAGATAATTGCAGAGAAAGATGCAAACAAAAAAAGAAACAACAAAGAATGAGGGTGAGGATGAGAATGAGGGAACAGAAACAAAGCTACAAAATCAGAAAACAGCTGGACTAATGTTGATTGGAGCTGTTTATATCCTTGTCTCTGTTAGTAACTGTCATGAGGCATATGATGAAAATGAAAAATATTTTCTCATCTCTTAGAATAGGCAACTATTAAGGTTTAGTAAAGACTCCTTATTTTTCATTTCAATTGAAAGCAATTTTAGAAATGAATTTGTATTTTACTGATGCCTGATTGACTATGAAAGCACTGAAGATTATTGTCAAGATTCAAAATTTAACCACATGTAATTTAGGGTAGAACCAAATGATGCTTACAGCCAGACTGGGTTTTATGAAAGCCAGAATAATTTTCACTTCTTAGAGAGTTTGTCGAGACTTCGTCATCTTTCATCACATGCAATGTCCCAAAAATAACATACTGTGCACATGTAGGAAGAACCTAAGTTTTTACTATGTTCAGCATCTGAGATTAGAATTGAGCCTTAGATATAAAATTTCAGGAAAAAAAAATCTGATAAAAAATATCTCCTCTTAAAAAAAAATCAGAAAAGAAAAATTGCAGATGAAGAATGGACGGAGGTAGGGGGAGATGTCGTATCATCGACTCATTAAAATTTAACAAAATTATTTGATGATGAGTGAAAACATTAGTAGGATTCATATCCATCATGGGCAATAAGTTATTTGAGGATATCTAATTCTGAGATAAGCTATACAGTGGTGAGGCTTCACATTGTAGCAATCCTTTTCTCATTTTAACTTGGCCCGTGCAATGCACTTGACAGCTGGAGCTGCACACTCATGACTCCCATGCAACTTGCAGAAACAATTTCTTATACAAGACATGATTTAGAGAATGATTTGATTTCAGACTGTGACACCTTAGTGCAGCAGATGTTTGAAACTTAATAAGACACCAGTCTCATAATAGCAACTAAGAACCAGCATGAAGGACAGATGATCTGTGCTTGTATAAAAAAATCAGCAACTTGCAGAATAAGCATCTTTAACTAGGTAGGTTAATCTAGAACTACTTTAAAAATATATTAAAATTTTCTTAGGATGAATTTCCTCAGATTTGTGAATGGACTGTGGATCAAAGTCCATTCAATTCTATCATCCACAGAAGTCAGAACACAAGAGGAGAACCGATTTTGGCTAATAAATTGAAGGTCTGGGCAGAGAAAAAACTTTATTTTCCCATTGAAATGAATGACTATTCCCTTCTTTTAAAACCTATGCATTCTTTGAAGGTTATACAGTTATTTTACTTAGTAACAGCAAGTTCAATTTTAACATGGAAGCGTAAATTCCATTCACTAAAATGGTTTATTCATTTGCTTGTCCTCCCTGTTGGAAACAGTTAAACCTTTATATTTTAGAGCATATTTGCTTCTTCACATTACTTTCCAAACACAAATTAACTAACTCTCCAAACACTTCTAAGCGAGATAAATATTATCTGTATTTACTGGGTAAAGAAACTGCAGCACGAAGAAAGAGATGAAACCACTTCTGGGAGAAGTGGTGTCAGAAACAAGAAAATTGCCTCTTCAATTCAGAGTTAACACTGTGCGCAGTGCTAGGAGGCCATGAAATACTGCATACAAGCAAGATCATGCTCAGTATTAACAAACCCAAAGTGGTTTATGTTTCTTTTCTTTATGGTTTTAGATTTAGAGCCTGGAGAAAACTTCACTGAAGTTCAGAGAAAAAAATCAACAGAACGTACTAGACCTTAAACAGCTTGTGAACTTGGCTGCTTTCTCCCCAGTACTGCAAGAACCAAGGGGAAGAGAAGAGAAACAACAGAGACCTACTTTTGGTTAATAACTTTAAGTCTTGATTTAGCAAAGCATTTAAGTATACTCTTATATTCCCTTCTGATTTTTGCCTAGTTCTTCAGACACTATCACTAAATGGCAGTAGGTAAACAGTAAGGGACTTCAAAAGAAGATTAGAACCCCTATCCTTTTTTGTTGTTGTTTTTCCTTTTTGACTACGCTTGGAACCTGGCTTTTATTTTACCTAAGGACATTGCATGGAGTTGTCTGCAACTGGAAGCTGTGGAGAAGGGCAGACTTGCATACAAATCTAGACTTGCCTGATAACTTGAAACCACACTTCTTAGCATAGAGATTGTTGATGGTATTGGTGCATTTCAGCAAGAAATGAGATCATTTTTGACATACGTGATTTATATGATTTTTTCCAGTAAATGATTTTTTTCAAAAAACTCTGGAAGTTACTAATCAGTGTTTGAGTTAAAACATTTGAATTTCAATGCTCAGTTCCACTTTCAGTACATCCAAGTACATCCAATGCCTACAAAATCAGCCAACGCATGCTCTTCAGGATCACAATCTGTACTTTTCCACAGTTCCCAGCTGGTACAGAACTAACAAATACCTTTGCTCAGGGTAGGTGAGACACTAAGCCAGCAGAGCAGTGGATAGAAAAGGCCTTTTCCTGTAATTGTGTGTGGAGCACATCCCGTATCATCTGCCAAGACTCCAGCATTGAAGGGGCAGCAGGCAGCCCACACGGATGCGGCAGCCTTGACGGACGACTCCGAAACAGCATTCACCGAAAACTAGGTAACTGCTGTCAGTTTTGCTACGCATACTGAAAGTTAAGTGTATCCGAAAAGGAATCTTCTCTTCTTGAAAAAAAACAGAGGAGTATTTATTTTGACTGCATATATGGATTATAAATAAAGGTTTCAAGCGTTTTCTCCAGAAATAATACATGCAGACAGAAAACGAGATGGGGTTGCGGCACTCTTGCAGCATGCCGAGATGCTGCTTCAAATCCTTTGTACACCTGATGTTTAGCAGGGACTTGAACCAGGGCCTCAGTACTGCAAAGCAGTATTATTCTAGCCAGACTCTCTTTTCGTCCGAGCATCTAATTTTTTTTTAGTGAAAATGTTTCCTTTACTACAAAGGTAATCAAACAGTAACAAAGCTTCACAGGGAATATGTGAATTCCCCGACTTCTTGCTTAGTTTAAAATACTTCATCAATCTGTGTGACTCCCTTTCAGTAAGCTGCAAAGATAATGATGCAGCTCGTTTTTGCTATGCACCCCATCTGAGGCAAACAACCCTCTGTATGTACAATTAGACATCAACAAGAACTGTTCAAAACCTTCTTCCATGTTTTATTCAACAGTGGCTTGTTCATAAAGCCAGAGAACATTTATTTCTGCTGTTACTTTCTCATAGCTCCCTTTAGACTCAACAATTGTTAAATCTAGTTTAAAAGTAAGGAAAAAAAAGCCTGACTTGAAAGGTGAAAACACCAAATAAACCAGAAAACGCTGCGTGCTCTGACTGTGAAGTTTCAGTTGCCTTCGCGGCACCAAGCGGATAAACACGCAGCTCCACAGAAAGCTGAGCAACTTCCCCACAGCAGGGAGCGCACGGAAATTATTTTAAGATGCAGTTTTAATAGGCCTTTTTGAGATTTGCTGGAGATGGAAAGCATTTCAGGGCAAGAAATGCTCAGGGGAAAACCACACCAGTATGCACATAGGCAAACTGCATGGCCCATGAGCTCACGCTTGTGTCCGGCCCTTTGCAGGTGAATCCTGCAGCCAAAGCCTGGGTTTTCACAGTCCAACTGGACATCTGAGCATGCAATCCATGTCTAGAGAAAAAACACCATAAATCACTACATGTATCTCTCCTCCGATAGTCGAGGGAATCTATGCAACAACTTCTAATTAAGAACACAATTTCTCTTTGAGCTGAAGAGAGAGGGAGATTCATTTTTAATCGTGCACTGAGCTAAAGAGGCTGAATACACTAGGGCTCAATGTGCTGTAATAAAAACTGAAGAAAACAAAGAATCAGAGACGAGTAAGTAACGGCTGCACTCATCATTGCTGCTGAGGAAGTATCAGCCTGGGAGAATAGCGTAAGCCTCCTGTCGGCATTTGTGTTTCCTTTAAGCAAACATGCCAGCAGGGCTTTAATAAATTGTGCAGTTTATAAACTACCAAAAAGTCAAGCATTTGGCAGATTCCAAGTGATGAAATTTGGGAACTCAAGGAAACAGAAGGTATTTTAAAGCAATTGCTATGAAAAAATGCAGCCTTCTTCCAGCCTTTCTTGGTCTTCAGTGATGGAAATATCAAAACCTAAAGGAAGCCCTATTTTGGATTTGGAGATAGCTTTCATTGGCTTTATCAATCGCTTTAGAAGAAAAGATGGTTCAGAAAGGCAGAGTGTATTAGCTTCCTCATAGCTGATTTCTTGAGTCACTCTTATAACCCCAAGGAGGATGCTCAAAAGAAAGGAGAGGGAAGCAAAATCCTTTATTGTCACCTTTTGGGTCATTCATACAAATGCAGGGGATCTTGGGGGGAGATCTGATGAAACCAGAAACATTAGGAGCAAGGAGGTCATAGCACTTTAGGGTAACCACAGTTCTCAGAGTAGCTACTACACATTTATTAAACAGGGGACCAAAGACTCGTGGATGAGGTCTGCTGGGATTTTGTTTCCCAGGAAGTCTCAAAACATGGAAATGCCACCAAATAGTTTATGAAGATGGCGGTGACTCAGGATAATAAATTGGTCAGACCATTTATATATGTTTTGGAGGTGAATGGAAGGACAGAAGAGACAGTAAAGAAGGATTTTTCATCATCATTCTTCATTCTGATTTCTCTTCCTGTTTAATCAGTTTTCCTCCTCATAGCAATAGCTGTCATCACATTCTGCTTTGTTGCCATTCTGCAGGGAACCGTAAGTAGCTCATAGGTAGTCCATTTTCATAGCCACTACCCAAAGAAAACATCCAACAGTTGCTTGCAATTTGTTGTGTTACTGATTTGATCTTCAATTTTTCCAGCACCATCCAGCTCTTCAAGAACTGTCTGTCTTTTATACTATTTGGATTGCCAATAACTACATATCTTGGAAGCGGAAAGGAAGAACCAAGGCAGGCAACAAATTGGTGAGACACATTCACCGTCATCATCTTCACTTCTAGATCAAGTTTCCTCACTCCTGTTCTCATTGTTAATCATAGGAGGGGTGACCCAGATACTAAACCAGATGTCCATGTACAAAGGGAAGGGTTGCATGTAACTACCATACTGCGCAAACACAGTTTAGAAAAAGCAGATGCCTTGACAGTTCCACCTTTCAGAGAGGCATACACTCAGCAGTGCACGTCATAACACCGTTTTGGTGAAGCTAACCAAAAGTTTGGTAGTCACGTCAACAAAACAGCTAATACTTCTATGTTCTACAAAAGCAATGCTGTAACAACAGCTTGGTCCTTTGACTCTTGTAGTTGGTTCAACCCGAATTTGACATTTTTGATTCAGAAAAATATAAAATACATCATTCATGAATAAGGGTCCTTAGAATTATAAAAGATATGTGGCAATTTATAAATGCTTTTATTGTCACGATTAACACTCCTCCTCATGATTTTATTTTGCTGGCTCCCAACTGATTGTTTTAGAACGGGGCTTCACAAGGTTCATAATGAAGAGAAATGAGTAGTTTTACACTGTTTTGACACAGGTTCACATATTGGTCCTGATTTACTCAAAAGCTTATCAATATCTAGAAAGATTATACCTGGAATGATTTCAGGGATGACTATCTTCCAGGGATCCCTTGTAAAGGAATTTTCATTCATTCTACTTACAATCTAGAAGCAGTACTTCCTGTGCAGAGAAATGATTCTAGTGTTTCTGCAACCTGTCACATCTATGACAAAATTAATACTCAAGTACATTAACAAGTCTTTTGGCAAGTCTGAAATCAGTTTCATGGGAGATGAATTGCAGTAATTTTCACCCTGGCAAAGATTTAATTACACTAGCTGAGAAATTCAGGGACTGGCAGTGGAAATAGAGAGGCTGGAGCCATGAATTTCACTTAGGAAATAAACATTAAGATTCCAATTCACGTCAAGGAAAACAGCAACACAAGCGCTGAGGTTTGATCGAGGGCCCTGATGTCTGAACAACTGCGCTGTGCACAACTGCTCTGTGACCAATCGGCAGGGATGGATACGATGGATGGATATAACCGCTCTGTCCAAAGTTTCTCATGACCATGAGATGCTCGTTTCTCATGGTCAGCCCCCTTGATGAGATTGCACCCGCGTTTAAGCAGAAGAACGGTCCCACCTTACAGCGTGGCCTCCTTCCCAAAGAGGAATACTACTTTGCGTGCAACTCTGTATTTCACAGCAATGGTCCTACACCTGCATCCCGCTACTCCAAGCTGTGGACGAGGCCAGCTTTACGCCACGAGCAGCAGAACAGACACAGCCTGTTTCCTCGGGGATTTTTGTCACAGAGCTGCCACTGACGTGTCCCCAGCTACTTTTCATTTTTACTATCAATTGCTCTTTCCACAAAAGACTTTCGGGGCTCTCCTGTGTCCCTTTCTTCTTGCTGGGCACAAGGCCAGTAGGTCTGTGTGGACTGACAACTCAGCCAACCCGCACAGTTTTCTGTCGAGCTCATACTGCTGAGTCGACCTCGAAAAGGGAAATGAGTTTTGTTTCCTTCCCCAAGCTGCTCGCTTTCTTGGAATTTATGGGAAGCTATTTAACTCTAAAACTTTTCCAGTCCTGTCAAATGTGCTTGCCTTTGTAAGATCCAGTTACATTCCCCATAGATAAATGAGAATAGAGCCAGAATTGTCTTCTGGCACTAATCACATGTATCAGGCACAGCTTGGGCATCTTCAAGCCCTTCATTTGTTTGAAAATGATCTCCTTGCACACATTAGGATTTGGGACATCAAAAAGGACTCTGAAAGACCACAGACTACAGCTTCAGTCTGCTTCAGTCATACAGAGAGGGGGAATACAACATTTCCAGATCCCCAGGGCACTGGCTGAAAGCAAGACAGACATTATGAAATACTGCATTGGCTTTTCCTAGAAAAAATACTTCTTTTCTCTTTTTTTCCTTCTAACCAGGTTATCTTCCCAGCACATGGGAGGAAGGATTTCCAAATACCAAAAAGGGCCATTTTTTTCCCCTACTGTCCTCATTCCCAAGGAAATGCTGATGTCTGAATGCTACTTTAACAAGTCAGATTTTGAGTAGTGTTCTCACAAATAATGTCTTCTTTAAAGCATTAAAAAGTGCAAAACTTGGCATGTACAATGAAAACCACACGGTCATCTGTTGTTCTCCAAGAAAGGCAGGTCAGTAAAAACCTGCTGTGAGAAGCAGTAGAGAAAACACCTCAGTTTCAGATCTTCCCTCACTGAGTACCCACACTGTAAGACACCAGACAACACAAGGGAAAGCATTTGCTGATGAAGCAATATTCCAGCAGCATGTGGATAGCTCCTTTTAAAAAATACAGACAAAGATAAAACGGTTTATAGACGCACATTCAGATTTTATCAGACCAATCTCTAAAAACACCATTTAATCCAAATCTCCACTTTACAGTTTAGAACTGCACTGTAATCCCATGGAACAATGCCCACTTTACGTTGGGAAAATTAATTTCTAGAAAGAAGATTTTATTCTGAAAGGCAGATTTTAAAAGCAAAAATGCCTTTTTTCCCCCAGGGTCCTACATTGATAGCTGAATTATTCATATTTAAAGAAGAGCCAAGGTTTCTGGTTTTTTTTTTAATGATATCTCTATAATTGGTAGTTGGCATTCTACAAAGAGAGAGGTTGTCATCATATGATAGGACACATTCTCCAAAATATTAGCACTTTGGAGCTAAAACAGGTAGCACAGGAAATCATTGTGGAAACCTGACAACAGTTTTGTTGTTTCAAGAGCTTGACTAGAATTTCAGCTACTAATGATGGAGGCGTGAAAAGGGAACACTAATCTGGATTCAAGAGTTACCGGTGATAACATCTTGCAGCAGGAACTGCACTGTAGACTAAACTAGTCTTCTCTTCTTGTCCTACAGTGCTAAATAAACAAACAAAAAGATGTCTCATTTACACGGCAAGAGAATCATCTGCTCTCCAAGTAACAACCTAAAATAAAACAGTCCTTTAGGCACTGCACTTACTAGGGCAGCCTAAGTGAAATGTATACACTTATATAATTCACTGATTGCAAAGAGAATTACTGCATTACATAAGTGCTCACCATTACCTTTTTTTTCTCTTTTTTTTTTCTTTCTTGCTGGCTATGTAGATTTTGAGTGCTCCCAAAAGCTGTTTTATTTTTCAAACTTTCTTTGACCAGAGACAATCTTGCAAGAGAAGTACAAGTCTTTAAGGCCAACATTACAATCCAAACAGAAGAGCTAGCCACACAAAGGGAAAGGATTTTCAACACATTTTAAATGACACTTACATTCATTTCTGCAGTTTTTCTGCTATAAGCAAATGAAGAACCTCCTTCTGCTTTCCACTGAACAACTCATATCCCCTTGACAGTCAACGTGCGTCTGGAGTCCAAACGAACACAGAATTAATCCCAAAGGCTGAACAGCAACACAGGTCAGCAGCAATCTCTATTACAAGTCAATGTAGAAACTGTGTAACAGACCGACTTAAACCAGGGTGCATTTAATGATTTTTCCTTTCTTTTTTTATTTTCAGCACAGTTTCCCTTAGACAGCTCTTCCTCATGACACGGAATTAGCCTAACTACATGTGCAATGACCTAAACTACCCTGATAATTTCTACAACAGGCAGGTCTAACCCTGCTTGGTAGCAGGACATTCCCAAGACATTTTTCTGCCAGATTCTCAGCACCCTTAATTCTCTCCCGAGTCTCTGCAGGAGCTGAGGCTCCTCAGCTCTTGTGGCTGTCAAGCTTTTCCTTCCTTTCCCCCACCAAATACAGGAGGAAAAAAAAAGAAAGAGAAAAAAAAAGGAAAGAAGGAGGAAACCACACACATGCTCCTACACACATACACACGTAGAGAAAGAAAGGAAAAGGGTAAGAAATCGTATGAGGTGCCAATCTGGAATGAAATGGATTGTTGAACAGACAGTCATATTTGGCACTGTCAGCAAAAGCTCGTGGGTGGCCCTGTTTCTCTCTGAGTCTTAATGCCCTTTTACATTGGTCATTTAAAAACATCACCCAGAAAGTTCCGCTGTGTCACTTTTGACATTGTTTTCACAATACGTCCGAATGGACTCCATGGAGAGATTCTTTTCCCCTCAGCCCAGTTCCGTAAAACATTGTACATTAAGGATGTTTTCCGTTTGGCCTTCAAGTAGCATTTTTATGGTCCATGCAAATCCACAAATCCACAGTTATTCTTCCCTTTAAAAAGGATCAACAGAAAACAGAGCCCTCTTTCTGGAGGACAGGAGAAGTAAAAACTGTTGGGTCTCCCAGCTGACCCCTCCAATCCTTAGGTAGCAGACTGGACTAAAGGGTCCTTGCACTGTTCTAGCTGCATTCTCAGGACACCGCTTTTGTGAAGAAACCAGAGCTGTAGAAACTCCTCCGGCATGGCGTGGAAGCCGGAATCGGGCAAGACGTTGTCGTAGTAGTGATGGCTGATGAACTTCCCACGCAGGTCCACCGAGAAGGGCCAGAAGCCGTAAATGGTGACCTCCTCACACAGGCCGAGGGCAGCGCTGACCAGGAAGAGTCCCGTGGAAAGCCGCTTGGCGTGGATGCCTTTGCTCTTCCAGAACTTGCCAATGTCACGCAGGAAATTGGGGTTGGCGAAAAGCACCGTCTGCTTGGCACCAAAGTCCTGCAGGGTGTAGTAGACACGGAGGGAGGGCCCTGTCCCTGTCTTCATGGAGAAGGCTGGCATGTAGATATAGCTGTGGTTATACACTTTAACGCTGTCCACAAACGCTTTCCTGGACCAAAGCAGATTCTGGAACCTGGAAAACACCAAAGAAAAGCATGTTGCTCACATATAGGCTCTTCCGCTCCTGTCCGAATCCACCAAAAAGCCACTTTTCCTACGTACACTTAAAATTAAGTGTAGGCTTTTCCTTAGCCCAGAGAAAGTCCGGACAAACTTCTCACTGTCTTAACACCACATTTCTTCTAAAAACATAAACTCAAAGAAACAGTTGAAAACTAAGTCCAAAAACCAAAATGTTTCTGATTTCATTTCATCAAAAAGAACCCAAAGGAACACTGGCAATTTTCCTGGAAATTGATAATCTTCAGCGACAGTTTTCTTTTTCTTCAAAATCCAGGTTACTCTGGGGGCCACAGAAGTCTTTAAAAGATACTCTGAAAGTCCACATTATTCTTGTTTTTTAAAAGTTTATTAAAAATCACCCAAACTACATTCTGAACAAGCAATACTAAGAAATATTTAGATATGAATACCAGTTTTATATAACTTCCAAGTCATTTGTTTTGATTATGCATTTTTAATGACTTCTTCTGGGTTAGGTTATGTGATCATCACAGTTAATTCTCATTCTGGAATTGAGAAAAATCTCAAAGAACATATTTTCTACCAACCAGGAAAACAGTCATTTACTGATGTCTATTTTATTCCTGACTTTAGACCTATATATTACTTCAAAAATTGGATTTTATCAAGAATATAACCTTTCCATGCCATACACTTCTGGATGTGCCAAGACGAATGAGATATCTGGCAGGAAATTCTAGGTCATCCACACAGTGCTTATGTTTATTACATTGCATTAGATGATACTGATATAAAGGTCAGTCACACGTAAAATCCAATACCTAAACCACAACTCTATTGAATAACAGGAGTCACCTGCTCGTCTTAGGGCTGTGGAGCGGTTTGGAGGACGCTTTTCTGTGATAAAAATCACAATGATTTGCTCTTGAGAGTCTGCTTTCTTTTTAAAGCCTGAGAAACCTTCACAGCCCCCATACACTTCAGCATGCAAAAACCACGACTTTATTTCTGCACAGTCCTCACATTCACTCCTTTCCTACCAGCTGGGTTGCTCTGCCATGCATGAGCCCTAATGATTTCTCAGTTCACAACTGTCCGTCTTGTTTTTGTTGCTCCATCTTCTCTCTCAGTTTCTCATAGCTCAGGCTCATATACGTGTCGTGACTGATTTCACAGTCATACAGCAGAGCAGTCAGAAGCAGCAAGCTGGGACACTGATTTTTTATTTTCCTTTCTCTGCCACAGGCAGAGAGAGGTAAGACAACAGCTTTTTCAAAGGGCTATGAAGAGATCAATTTTATGTATAAACTTCTTGGAAACAAGAATAGAAGAACCACATGCACAGCAAGATACACGGATTTTAACATGATCCAATGTGACCTGAAGAAGCAATGGAAAAAAAATCAGCTGAAACAACTGCCAACAAAAAATACAGCTACAGCAACATCCAAAGGTCTCATGAACATGCGTCAGCATCATAAAGTCTTTGTTCTGGCAGAAAACTTAAAATGTTCCAAACAAATTGAAAGATTTTGTTGACATTTTCAGAACACAATCTTTGGTTTCTGATTTGCTACAAGTTTCTTTCAAAATTTCCTTCAGGTTCTTTTCAGAAAATACATACCAAAAAGACACTCAAAGGAAACTCACGGGAATGCTGGAATAAACCATTCTATTCAAACTGGAACAAATTTGAATTCCCTGTGAATTGAAATTTGGTTTTAGGTATTTTTTTTCCAAATTGACTTGAAAGAAAAGCAAAGTGCATCCTGTGTTTCTTTTTAGGTTAGGAGTTCTCCAACCGCTAACAGACTTTCAGTCCACAGGATCAGACTACAGATACTCTGAGGCAAAAGCCCTAAAATGAGCCAAGACTGGATCTTCTGTTTTGCCCTAGAGACCTGCTCCTACTGCACCGTGCTGTTTGCTAGTAGCAAATAGACAAAGCCACTGACTTCCAAACAAGAAATCAATTCAGTCTGAATATCCAAAATACAACTATAAGACTCATTTTGAAGCTTACTACATTTGGCATTTTTCTCTCTAGAAACAGCCAGGGTACATAGTTGTACGTAGCAGGTCAGCCAAGAGCCAAGTGCCCTGGCTGAATTTCATAGTCTAGTGGTATCTTCTTGTGCAAGCCCTCTCACTTGTTACCATTAGACCTCCAACAAAGTGTTCCCTAAAACTATCTTTACAGTTTTCTCTTCCTAAAGATCCCTGGAGGAGGACTGGCTGCTGGTCCTGTAGCTGGCTGTCAGGAATAGGAATTGAGGCTCTTTCTTTACCTCCTGCTTGAATCAAAGTTGCTCCATTTTGATCAGAACACAGTCACTAAGTGAGGCAAAAATCTCTCCCTTGATACTGGCAATAATCGCCTGGGAGTAAAAAGTTTCAGTACCCAAGCCCTGTTCCAAGGACTGTCTAATTGTTTACAAGGCTAGAATAAGATCAGCAGCGGAGTTTCAGAGCACCTCTCTCCCTTGGATAACTTGGAGTATCCACTGGGAGATGTGGGTTCAAACTTCCTTTCAGAGAACGGGGAACCTGAACACGCAGGATGGGGATGGTGGGATCCTGGACGGATGGGGGCCCTTGCACACTGGATGCAGGGAAGACAGAGGCAGCTCCTCCTCCGACAGCGCAGGCAGCCAGTTTTACCATTTTCTTTCCCACTCACAGCTAATTAACAAATTTCACTTCATCTGGCAAAGAGATGTGTTTATTCGAAAACTGTGTTTTTCAGCAGATTTACTATTCACAGAAAAAAATACATAGTTCTAGGATGAATTCACTAAAGATGCTCAGATGTGGCCACGGAGTGACAGGGCCTGGCGCTGCATATTCATGTGCTATTGTTGCCACAGCACATTTACATTTCGTTTAGATGAATCCTTCCAAATGCCTCATGAAGAAGCACATGGTGCTGCGACGATAATGCTGATTAGGAAGGACTTCATGCAGAAGGGGTAACATTTGTCATGTTTTTGCAAATTTTTCTTCGGAAACATCACTTCACGGACACCAGTGTCTTATTCAAATGGTATGGATCGCAGTGTCATTAGGCATCATGCCCAGTTCAACAGATGGGCATTATACAGGTGGCCAGGAGCCCATGTAGAAGCATAAAACATGCTGATTACGGCTGGTCTGACAGCCTGAAACAACCGAAAAGCTGCTGCCCATCCTGCGCTCCTCATGAGGGGAGATATTAGAAGCAAATGAAATTTTCTGTTCCTAGTTTGTAAAAACAGGAACCCTGGCCAGCTTTCTGACGTTCTCACACGGGCTGCTTAGACCTGGGGACAAATGCTACCAAGAGCAGATTTCTAGAAGTCTTACTCGAGAATATCTCCCAATCCAGAAGGGGGTCCTGCAGGCAAAACCATTCCAGTTGTAGCTTTGGGTGGGACAACCCTTCCCAGAACACTGTGAGGACACTACTCCATGCCCAACGAGACAAGGAGATCTTTTCCTCAGCATCTGACCAGCTCAGGAGCACATGCATGAATGTGTGGATATTGCCTCTCTCTGCGTGTCCTAGCATAAATGCTGGTAGAGTCTATGGGTTCAGATGGGCACCAAGACTTTCCTTCCTGCAGGGTCTTTGAATAAGGAGCAGCTGGTTGCTCGTTAGTGCTTGCCCTGACCTTACCTGTCTTGCTTTGAAAGTTCTGGCACTCTCCATAGCACCACAGCTATGTGATTCATCCCTACTCAAGGGACTTCAAAAGAAACCCGACAAATTATCCAGCCCCTTGTGCAAGAGTGTGTCTCAGAGCAGATTCTCTGTCAACCCCATTCTGAGCAAGAATCGCAGTCAGAATCATCCTTGGACCTTCTGCTTATACAAACAATTTCATACGGTGGGTTCCCAGCACTTACTTAGATAAAACTGGAGCTGGAATTTCCCAAGCCCCGAGCAGCTCCTGAGAAACTGCAGGAGGCGCTTAGGAATTTGCAGCCGTGTCTCCCAGCACCCGGAGAGCCGCCCAGAGAGGCGACGAAGGCTCAGACTGTGAGCAAAAGCAAATCACAGCCTGTTCAGTCGGGGCGTTTTGCTTCTGCTGCACTCACTAATGGACAGTGAGTGAATAACGCCATCAGCAACGTATTTTTCCTGTCAGGTCCCATATGACAGATCAACTTAAAAAGCACACAGTTTTCAATGGGCGTATGTAGGCATAACTGCACAGATATCAGAGAAATAAAATCCTTTACACCAGCTGCAGAGTTCTCTCAAATGCCGCATTCCTGTGCTTTTTCGGAGAGAATTATGCATCCAAGAGAAAACTGCTAGAGACAGTACATTGCAATGGCAGTACAATCAAAGCCTTAAGAGCATTAAGTGTTTTGGGTTTTGTCTTTAATCTGTCTTCAATGTTCTTATTGATGTTCTCTAGCAGATATTTGGGATAGAACTGTTCTCTGGTACTACGAGACGCCTTCCAGTAACCGCAAAGAACTCACTGCAGTGATATTGAGCTAACCCACTCGCAGCTAATAATGGCAGCATTTTCTTGCATCCCCGTTGCTCTTTCATCTCCCTAGAGTCACTATCTCATGCTTATGATGACATCCCCGTCATTTGCTGTGTTGGCATCTGCAAAGTCACAAGTTCAGCATTCCGGATTAATTGCAAGATGACTTACCACAAAAAGAACGATTGACTAATGAGGGTGACAGCTCGGATGCCAAAGAAACAGTGTATTATTCCAAAATTAAGCCAAGTACGGCTCAGGGGAATAAAACACAAGGCACATAAAGACTTATGTATTTGTTCACACAGCAAAGGATAACTTTACAAAAAATTATCTAGATAATTTAATGTCAGCATTAGCCGAGAATGATTTAGCAATTCGCTGCGGCTGTTGGAAAAGGCTGGCAGCTGGAGTCACAAGCAGTTGGCTTGCAAGCGCACATCCGAAACGTCACTGCTCTGACAGGAGTTTTACTGCGCCCGTTCCTCAGACCGCTGCCTTCAGCGAGCGGTACTGTTCTTAGTCGTTCATATGACACACTTCCCTGATTATGTGCCCCTTTGGGGCCTGTTTATCCACTGCTACTAAAATACAGACTGTGGCTGCATTAATAGCACGCTAGCTTCCGTGCACTCGTTTCTCTAAGCACGCATTTTTGGCAGGCATGAGGTGCAAGGCAGACTATTCTGCTTGTCCACTGAAGGAGCCAGAAATGAGCACTTAATATACTACAAATTTAAACCTTTTCTTGTTTAATCCCAGCTTCCAAGTTATAAACAAGTCACTGTTTACTTAGCCTGAGGAAACTTATCTTACTTAAGATTCAGTGATAATCTCATTAGAGGCAATGGCAAAACCAACTCTGATTTCACTGGGCGTTAAGCTCAGAGCCTTGAGTAATTTAGAAAGGTACGAAGTGACATGATCTATCACAAAGACATCTCAGAGAGATGATAAAAATTACTGATGCTAAGCATTCTCCATCAGTGCAGGAGTCCTTTCTTGCTGTCATCAGCCCCCAGTGCTTGGTCTAATCTCACTTGAGACTATTTTGGAGCAAGGAATTCTCCCAGGTCCGGTGAGAGCTCATAGTACTGGTAGGGTGACACAGTCTTCATCCCCCTTTAGGCACCTTGCCAATGGCCTTTTCAAGGTCAAGGATTCACTCCCACAACATCCAAAGACCCAAAAGCAAAGAAGTCCAGGGGGACTGCAGACTACCACATCTTCCTCTGCCGCTCTGCTTCTTAATTACGGCTGTCCTTAGCACATGACCTTCAAATAATTTAATGCACTTAGGAAGTCCAGTTAAATACTGCAGAGGTAAACGCTAGTCTCCATGCAAAAAGAGGCTCCCCTTATCACTGAACTCAGTATTAATTAGGGTTTTTTTTTTAACCTCCATCCATTACTGCTCTTACGCTGTCATGCTGGAAACGCTATATATAGTGTCAAGGGAAAGCTGACTCTCCACTTTTCAGTAGTACACAGAGCTGTCCTATACACGGCACTGATCTGGAAGCAATGACACATTAAAACCAGTGTTCACTGGTATTTTGGGACTGTGTCTAATCCCTACCCTGCCAACTCAAATTAGAATGTTTTTAATAGCTGCTATTTCCAAAAGCACTAGAGCTAAACATCAATTCTTTCTGTTATCTGACAGCTTGAATCTCAGCTTTCGCAAGATGAGCTGTTCATCTAAGTTTGACTCCAAATCTGAAGACGGTGGCTGCTAAAGCCACAGAACTAGAAATAATATAAAAGCTACGAGGGCAAGCTACGAGTGCAAGCTACTTGTGTTGTCAAAAATGCCTCGTGTTTTTAAACCTTCTCAATATTGCCCCAGCACAGCTGCTCAAAGGCTGGTGGATGCTACAATAACTAGTGAAATTAGCTAGGGGGAAGAAAAAAAAAAAAAAAAGCAGAGAACACAGAACTGCCATTTTTGCCTTTGCAGTGGCTGCCTCCCAGGGCAGTAACAGTGCAGCATTTCCTGCATGTCTACGTCTTCCACCCACATACGGTCCAGGAGCAGCGCTGGCAAACTGTGAGGTCTCGCAGAGGCCTCCTGCAACAGCTCCGCTGCAAACACAGCGCTGACAAAATTACGCTTTCCTGTCTGTTCATGCTGACCTTAAAACTTCAAATGCTTTGTAACCTAAATAGAAAATGTACCCACTGTTCAGAACTGTGAAAGACCTATTCAGAGCTGAGAACACTTTCTGGTTGGTATACTTAACAGTATACTAAACCTTTTCGGTCTCCCTTTAACATCATGACCTCCCTGGTGTATCAATAACTTGCAAATGTCAGGGAAGGTGGCATTTGGCTATTTCCCCTCTTCACCCTCTTACAGCTCTTTCCAAAGATAATTGAATGGAGAAAGAAATACAGCAGTGTTTGAACTGAAGGTGTTTTCTTTTTAAAAATGCTATGAGCTACTAAGCGTGTAAACTGAAAAAGAATTATGTAAAAAAGCAGATTCTTCGACAGGCATTATCATATAAACTGCAAGTAGGACAGGCTGTGTTTTTTCAAGTAAGCACTTAAGAAAATGTTTACTTTGTTTTTTAATGCAGTGTTAATACAGACCACTGGTGGGCTCTGAGGTCATGGCACGTGGACTGTAAATCCATATTCATCAACATAAACAACTTAAAAGCTTGGTAATAAAAACAATTGTACTGAGTCCACAGGAATATAGGGTGAATCTACAAAACTTAAAACATAGTACTTCAAAATATTGTTTAATCTCTTAACCTCTGCATTCGTCTAACTATTTTTTTTTACCTTGGCACTCCAGTAGCTTCTCCCTTATGATACGGCCGCCTCAATTCCTTTCCCTTTGCCAAAATCCTTTTGGAAATTCAAATAGACTTTATCAACAGGATATAGCCCATCCATGCCCATGTACTTGCTGATCTGTTCAAAGAGCTCCAAAGGGTTTAAAAGGAAAAACTTCCTTTGGAGTCAACCATGTTGACTCTTCAGAAGAGCATAAGTGTTCCCTGTATGTTATATATATTATATGTGATACTATACATAGTCTCTACCAATTTGGCCAGTATGGATATCAAGATTAAAGGCCTAATATAGCCTTGAACCATTCTGAAACACTGGCGTTTTATTTGACACCCTCCAGAGTTCAAGTCCAGAAGTAATTCTAAAGTGGGGAGACGCACTTTTGTGACCTAAATTTCAGAATTTCCTACACACATTATGACAGATGAGAGGGTTTCCTGCCTTTTTTTTTTTTTTTGGCTTATACTGTTGATGGAAAGAGGAGCTTTAACTTTTAGTTAGCTGTTTCCCAAAATGCCTTCTGCCCTGCTACATATTTTTTATTTAATGTTTAATCAGCCAGAGCTTATAATAACTTCAGTTTCATTTGCTGGCGTCAACTTCCTTTTACCCTTTCTTTATTTTTGGTATCTCCTAGCACTGTGCTTCTGGCGTGGTGAAATCTTCCATAGGAGATTCAACTATTTTCAGCAGATCTTTCAGATTTATTTTCCAAGGTGATGGTGTTTAACACTGAGAACGCTGTTTAAGCTTCTTTTCAACATGATTAAACTGCCAAGCTCTTCTTCAAGTGTTAGTACAGCACGTACTCAATTTAAATTGCTATAGCTAGAATACGCTTCACAAGAAAAGTAAAGCAGGGATAGAAGGAGCATGCTGGAGCTTTTGCTAATCTCTTAAACTGTTTTGGTACTTGTGACAGTAGTAGACTTCTTTCATCTTTTTTCCCTTCATTAACTTCATTCTACGGAGTCACAGCTTAAAAGAAGTAAAAAAAAAAGTGTTTAAGGTGGTAGGAAATACATGCTAGCTGTTGGAATTCAAGTATATTCCTCAAAGGCAGCTGGTGAATGCTTTACAGCTCTATATGCACTGGCTGAGCAAAGTGGAACAAAACACTCTGCTCACCATTTCTCTTAGTTTCCAAACGCCAGAGAAGGGCCAGTGTTATTAGATCAAATGCAAGCAGATTTTTTAAATGCAGTCAGTGCTCTTCCTGTGTCATATACTCAGAAGTGCCGTGTCTCTCATTCTTAATGACACACGGTAATGCAAAGGTTGTCCCACTATCCCATATTCTTACATATCAGCCAAGAACATCTGTCTTCTCTTCAGAAACTCAAGGAACAGTCAAAGAACAGATAGAACAGGATGGAAATTGACTTCATAAGACCCCATAGCCAGGATATTCCGCTGGGCAATAAAATCTCATATTTCAGCTCTCTGCTGAAGGAAGACAATCAGTTAAGGCTAATTCTACTTGACATAAAATATTTAACAAATCAGAAGAGAAGACTAAAATAGAGTGACCATCTAAACCAGTAGTGAGGTCAAAACTGGTGGCTGGGTCTTCAGACTCTGCCTGTTCAGTTATACAAATTCAAACTATCAGTAGAGGACACTGACAGCACGAGTCCAGCCAAGCCTTTGGTTAGCACAGTCTCTTACTAGATGAGAAACAAGATTATTTTAAACTACTGCTGAATGATCAAAAGAGGAATAAAAGCTACCCATTAGTGGTTTGTCCCCCTAGAGCAGCAGGAAACACAGTACCTGGAGGAAAAACTACCATGAAGGTGCTTATCACTGCCTGGACTCAGCAACACGGGCCAAAGGGTATTCTGGAGTAAGAAGGAAGGGATGGTAAAAGGGCTACAGCACAATTCAGACAGAGGGAAACACGATGCCCTGAGGGCATCCAATTGATAAGGCTGAAGCATGGTTTGAAAGTAGCTGTAAATGTTGACGTTGTCAGTTGTCAACACCGGATTAAAGGAAAATTGCATAGGACAAAGAGCAGTCACTACTGCAATGCCATCCTGAGCAGGGTATAGAAGGAGTTACACTTCCAGAAGGACTTCAAATGTGAGGAGGCTCATTCAGAGACCAGCTATTTTGGCTGCTATCCCTAAGAGCTCAGTATACATATTCCCCTGCATCCTCACAGCTAATCAAATACTAAGATTAAGGGATTTTAGCCCCCCCCCTTTTTTTAAAGACACAGGCCAGCACACGTCAAAGAGCAATGCTGCAAGACTTGGGTGCTATTGCCGAAGTTCGTTTTATCCGGATAATGATTTGGAAAACAAACACACTTTTCAACCAGCGACACCTTTTTATCTGACCTTGCCTCAAGGCCAACTCTCTAAGCCGCAGTGACCGTTCACAAAGACGCAGCGCTGCTTTGCACAACCACCTCCCACACTCCAGCAAATCCAGCCCTGTGCCTGTAATGCCAACAGGTCCTCCTCAAAGTGACAAAGCCAGCTGGAAAACCAAACCTTTTCTTCCATCTCCCCCCATGTTTGTGCTTTTAATTTTGAAAAGGATAACTTGAGAAATGTCACATTTTAAAAGATTTCTCTATTTTGAAAAATACCTCCTAGTGAAGTAGAAACATGATCATTACGGTCATGTTTTGATATTTTCAATTTACATATTTCCCTTATTTCAATGTATTTACATAAATTTTTATCAGAGGAGTATACAGCTCAGTCTTTACTTAGCAGACCCCATATGCTAGATATTTAAAGCCTGAGAACCCCCCAGTACACTGTAATATTCAAGAAGCACACTGTAAACATACGACTAAAGACAATGATATTATCTAGATGCAAAAGAGCGTGGAGGAAATTCATTCAGCACAACCACTTGAATTCCCAAACCTGAGATGTTTAACGTACCAGAAGAAATCAGAGACGGCAGCAATTGTGCCAAAGCATGAAGTGAGGAAAAGGGGGGGAAAAAAAAATGAGCACTGCAAAAACGAAAACGTTCTGACAGAAAATCCTCTATGTTCTGTCCCAGCAGCTGCAGCCAGTTCCTTTCCCTGATGAATGCAACTACACCTGCACAGTCAAATTCATAAACAATTAGTGAATACCGGTTTGCCTAATGAATTTCCAATCAGAAAGGCAGGCAGCAAAATCAGTTCAGTCAAAATACGCCAGCCAGCCCTCTGTTTTGTTTTGTTTTGTTTTGTTTTTCTCAAGCTGGTTCCCTGCAGTCTCAGGAGCTAGAACACTCCGCAGGGAAGATGCCTGACCTAGTTCAGCTACAAAGTCCCACAGGTCTCTCGGGATAGCACAGCAGTGGACTCCTTCTCAAGACAACCTATCTGCAGGTGTTTGCATACATCTCCTTCACAGTAAGATAGATGTATTTCCCCAACAGACAGGGGAACCGAGACATGTCAGAGGACTGGATGGGATCACCAAAACTTAGTGTTCCTGCTGCAGAGGGGCCAGCAATCTGCTGGGGGCTTCTGGCTCACCTAAGACTCCATAAAGCCATCCAAGGAGAAGCCATGAAGATGCACAGTGAGAAGTATCTTGGCAAAATGTTTGCAGGTGTCCACTTGCCAGCACTGTAGGAGATGCCTGCTCCAGAAGGCTCTTTAGAAACTTTCATGAACATGTTGTCCAGTGTTCTGTAACCAACATAAAACCTGTAATAAAGAATCGATAGCTACAACTGCCAGATGCTACAGAAAAGCAGGAGAAATCACAGACATGACTGGTGTCTTTGTGTTTCTAAAGTAAGATGATATTTGCTATACTCACAGTTCATATAACTCACAGTTGATCTAAAAAAGTGGCTTGTGGTTTCAACTACATAGGAAGATAAAACAAGCAAAATCCCTAAGCAAACTTACGATTCCTACTAGTCTGAAGCCCAATGTAGATAACAGTTTTCCAACAAAGCCTTCCTTAAGCTATATCCTCTTCCTAGCTCAGGGCACATAAGCTCCAGGCCTCAGGTCACCCAAAAATGTTCCCAAACTCAGCAGTCTCAGTCTCAGACTTTATGCATGTTTTTGGTCTGGTTCTCATGACCTGTTTGGTTCAGACCTGCACAAACAGAGACATTCAAAGCCAACCACACAGGAAACTGCCTGCAGCAAGATCACCCTAATCTTCCTGGAGACTTGCAACTGAGGAACAGGGCTGGAGCCCTCCAGGCGGAGGAGCAGCTGGGCATGGCTTCCAGAGAAGCAATGGGGTCGGCAGACCCTGAGCCTTGCAGGAACGCCAAGAAGAAGTGGGAAGTGATTGTGGGTGACTCCCACCGCAGGGAATGGAGGCACCTCTTGTCTACAGAGGTTTGATGCCTGACAGGGGCTCAAATACGAGATGTCGCATGAAGGCGGCCAAGGCTTATCCACACATTGGACTACTAACTTCTGCTGCTCTTCCATGTGGGCACTATTAATACCAGAGGCAAATTGGACACCATCACAACGGATTTCAGAGCTCTAGGGCGTGGGGTCAAGGGTCTGGGAGCCCACGTCATTTCCTCCTCAATCTCCCCAGTTGGGGGGAAGGATGAAACGAGGAACAGATGGATTTTCAAGTTAACAAGTTGCTGTGCCACTGGTGTTGGCAACAGAGTTCTGGGTTCTCTGACCACGGGACCCTGTCTGAAGATCAACAACTGATGGGGAGAGATGTAAGATGGGCGCTCGTGTCTCTGACAACAGGTTGGCCAGCTGGAAAGAAGGGCTTTAAACTAGGCGAGAAGGGGAAAGGGGAGATGCGGCTCAAGTAGGGAGCATGGCACAATGCAGCCAGAGAAGGGTGTATGGGATATGATTAGGGAAGATCCTCCTGCATTCTGTGGTAGGTGCACTCCAACTCCTTTCCTTAGCTGGAAAACAGCAAAATCGTTAATTAGCGCCTGCAAGCAGCTCTGGGAGCTGCAAGGCTCTAAGACAGTGATTTTCACAGAAGCTGCAAGGTCAACCTAACATAGTTTATGCCGTTATCTAACTGCAAAATGTACACAGGGACTTCAAACGCGCTGATGTCTGCTGGAAAGATAGCACAGCTAGACACAAACTGTCCTGGAGGTTCCTGCAGAACAGCAATGGTAGCTTTTTGACACAGGTTATGGAAGAGCCAAGAAGGAGAGGTGCTGCCGGAGCTTGTACTAACAAACAAAGAGGGCTGGTTGGAGATGTGAAGTTTGGGAGCAGCCTTGGCCTCAGTGACCATGAGATGGTGGAGCTCAGGATCCTACAAGCAAGAAGCAGGGAAATAAGCAGGATTGCAAGACTGGACTTCAGGGATTTACTTGGAGGAACGCCATGGGCTAGGGCTCTAAAAGGAAGGTTCAAGGGTTCAAGAGAGTTGGTTAATATTCAAGCATCACTTTCTCCACGCTCAAAATCAGCACATCCCCATGTGTAAGAAGTCAGGCAAAGAGGGCAGGAGACTGGCATGAACGAACAAGGAGCTCCTGGCAAAACTCAAACAGAGGAAGGAAGTATACAAAATGTGGAAAAAAAGACAGGCCCCTTGGGAAGAATACAGGAATGTTGTCAAGGAATGCAGGGATGCTTCAAGGAAAGGTAAGGCGCATTTGGAATGAAACCTGGCAAGGGATGTCAAAGACAACAACAACTTCAAATACACCAGTAGCAAAAGGAAGATTAGGCAAAATGTGGACCTGCTCCCCAATGGGGCATGTGACCCGCTGCTGAAGGACACAGAGAAGGCAGAGTTACTGAATACCCTCCTTGCCTCAGTCTTTACTGCTAAGGCCAGCTCTTGGGAATCGCAGACACTCGAAACGAGAGAGAAAGTCTTGAGAAGGAAGACTTCCCTTTGACTGAGAAGAATCATTTAGGCAAACTTTACACATAGATAGTGTCTTGGGGTGCATTAGGAAGAGAGTTGCCAGCAGGTCAAGGCAGGTGACACTCACCCTCTACTTGGTCCTGGTGAGGCCGCATCTGGAGTACTGTGGCCAGGTCTGGGCTCCCCAGCACAAGAGGGATGTGGAGCTGCTGGAGAGAGTCCAGCATGGGGCTATGAGGACAATCAAGAGACTGGAACATCTCTTATGTGAGGAAAGGCTAAGAGAGATGGGACTGTTTAGATTGAGATAGAATCTTATCAGTGTACATAAATGTCTTAAGAGAAGGTGTCAGGGAGGTTTTGACCAGACCAGTTTCAGCAGTGGATAGCAATAGGACATAAGGCAATGTGCACAAACTGAAACACAAGAATTTCTGCCTGAATTTGAGGAAAAACTTAAATGTGGGGATGACTGAGCACTGGCACAGGTTGTGGAGTTGCCTTCTCTGGAGATATTCAAAGTCTAACTGGATCCTGTGTGACATGTTCTAGATGACCCTGTCTGAGCAGGGGGGTTGGACTAGATGATCTTCAGAGATCCCTTCCAACCTCAACGACGCAATGGTTCCGTGCAAATGCTGGATTCCTGCGGTTTAACTGCGTGAGCTCAACCACTGACGCTGCTGCAGGTGCTCGGTTCTCTCTAAAGCAAACACACCAGCGGACACTCGACCAACGTGCTTGCACAAGCCAGTCTCTACCACCTCAGCCTGCAGCTTGGGAACGGGCCCTGGCCCTGTTTGATTTGCCGATATCGACACAGCCGCTGGCCCTCAGATAAGCACAGCAGCTCTGTGCAGAAGAGGTGAAGCACAGCCCACGTTCTGGCTTTGGAACGAGCCACGTCTAGGCCTGCAATGGGGAACCCGTGGCAGCACAGGGTGGGCAGCCAAGGACCTCTCCTTGTATCTGCTTTTACTCTCCAGGAAGAAACAACGGGGCTTTTGGTGATGCCTCTAGAAGCCAGCCCAGGGTCACCCTTGGGGAGCCAAGCGAGGCCTGGCCCCCTCACTGCTGCTGTGCCCACGTGGGGGGACTCGAGCTAGCGGGGGCTGTGACCTCGCACAGGCAGAGCTCGTACACGTGGGAGATCAGCAACCCTCCCTGCCGCACAGAGACCTCACGCGGGAAATAATTCCTTGCCATGTTTGAAAACCACTGATGATAAAAAAGAAACTGCTCGAGGAGTTTGGAACGCACAATAAAATTGAAAGTATTATGTTACCACTGCGCCCTTCTAAGTATACAGCAATATTTTTAAAAGCTCCTTGGTAACTTAAGAACCTGATTTGTATTAGAAAGCTCTCTGTTTACATTTGCTCTAACACCAGCTTTGGTAATTCACAACTAAACCATAATTTACCAAGAAACCTAGTGCATAAGAACAGGTTAGTATATAAAATAATGGAACAAGTAATTTTCTCATCTTCCTTCATACATATCCTGCTATTTCAGTGGAAAAAAAAAGCATCTGCTATTTATTTGTTAGGTGGCAGATTATTGGCCACAGTTATTGAAGTAAATATTAACTAAGAGTTCAACTAAAACTAAACACATGATTTTGCTAAGTCCTTTTCAGACCTACACTAAGAGAATTCTCCCTGTGCCCCTCATGCCAGTAAATGACCATGTAAGTAAATAAAAACTGCTTAACCTGTTTTTCCACCCAACTCTGCTACTGCTACTAGAATAAAATATGTGGATTCATTGTCCACTTTTAATTCACTCTGGAGAAATTTTTTCCTCCATGAGAATCACATTTTTCTCTGCTCTGTTAAATTGTGCTGTGCACACTAACAGTTTGATTTTCTTCAGCCTGCTGCATCTTCCAAAAGTGCCATTTGCTTCCCCCTCAATGGAATGACAGCGTTTGGCAGATTGCTGCTTCCTCTTCCAACAAATCAGCTATTGTGGGAGGGAAAAAAAAAAAACAGATGAAACCAATGTCAGCAAATCAGCTTGAATGTTTAACCTAGCAAAGTGCTCATATATTCTGAAAATCACCATGCTTCCACTATTGAGATGTTCAAATCAGAAATTAAACAAAAAGCAAAGAAGGCAGGAGGGTAGAAGGAAGGTTTTAGGGCGGTACATCTCTCATTTAACTATGTAGAAGTTCTTGTCTGTAATATACTCCAGATGGTCAGAAGGCAGAAAACTGCCATGAAAAACTGATTAAACAAACTTCCTCACTAACAGAATGAACTTAGTACAAAAGCAGTTTGTGCTCCTCTTTGCTGTGGTATCCAAGTAAATCAGAACTAATCTCAACCATTCAGCTTTTCCCCAAAAGGCTTTATATGATACAGAAACTCAGTCCATAAATTTGAGCTTGTCTAACTTAGCTGGGGAGACTCATGGAAAGGGAAACTACTCCTTTGCCCTTATGATAAAATGCTTTTGTTGATATAAAATGTAAAGACAAAATCAGCTTCACTTAGCTAACAAGAAATCCACAATGGATTCCTGAGCTTGAAAATTCAAGTTCTGCCCAAAAAGTGTGCACAAAAAAGTGCGAACAAACAAAGTGTATTATGTATACAGAGAACGAATGAAACTTTCTGTTGCTTTTTCTTCCTGCTAGTTTTGAGAAGCAGAGAAAGACAGGGAGCAAGCTGAGTTTTCTAACATCTTGTGCATCATCAGTTAAGTTGTTTGGTAAGGATTTTGCCCACCTCCCATTCTGACATTTCTGAGGACTGGATCACAGCTCAGCAGAAATTCATTAATCTTCCTGCAGAGCATGGAAAGAGGAAAAAAAGACACGATTGCCAACATTTTTAAATCACGTTCCATGTCCTGGGGATTGCAGGATGCTTTCCTCAAAGGATTTTTTCTATTTCCCACTGTGCTGAAGTGCTGAAAGAATCTAATGGGCTAAGACAGGATACACGATTTGAAAGACAGGATTAAGCACATATGAATGCCATCTGCACTTGTACTAAATCTGGATGGGCACCATCAAGACAGGGGAAAACTGAGAACCCCGGAGGTTAGTTCGAGTGAAACATAAAAAGGAAACCATTCATCAAGAGCTCTGTGTTTACAGGAACAGACGGGTTTTCATTCTTGGTAGAAAGTATTTATTTCAAAATATCCTGGTCTCCAACCCATTTCCGATGCACACTTCCCCCAGCATTCCTTCCCTTCGTGTTAGTCCTGTCAAGGTTTCTGCCTGGACCTCTGGTTATCTTAGTGAACACAAAATATTACTTCCTCTTTCTACTCTAGTCTCCTTTTTTTCAGCTGCCACTTGTATTTTTTTTCCGGTCTTGTTGGAACTATTGCATGAATCTTTCTACACTGGGCTGTGCTCCCCTTCCCCTTAATATACATTCAAATGGATATGTATTTCAAATATTTCTTCAATAAATACTTCAGCAAGTAAATTTCATAGCATTTTCATCTTTAAAGCTTATATGACAAAAAATACTAAAGGTTTTTATTTTCTTTTAAAACATTTTAGTTCCTGGACAAACATAAAAATATGCCTGTGGATTAAAGAGAAAAGAAAATGTTTCAGAATATTTTACTCAATCCCAAACAGAAAGTATTGTCTAAACATGTTGCTCTGCATCTCAGTCTTATTGATTGATTGATCTTCAACACATCCTGCCAAGAGACTTTTTGACACTGAGATACAAAATCATTTCCTAACCTTATTTCTCCTGTCTTCCTCTTTTTGTGTTTGTACTAGAACCTTTTGTTATTTTGGACGCCAACTACTTCAAAATGAAATATTTCTTTATTAGAAAAACTAGTACTGAACTGGGAAGAACCTGGAAAAAGTTTAAGTAGAAATTTGCAAAAAAAAGTAAGAAATTGCATTTTTCAGTGAATAAATTATTTATCCAAAAATGCACCCAAGATTATTCATAAGTTGTAGGCCCATGACCAAGGCACAAGAGCTGTTTTTAATAAAGAAATATGTCAAGTGAAATGGTCAGTTATGGATCCAAACTCTTCCTTCTGTACTGAGCAGGGGGATCATTTCCAGGCACTGGAAACCCTTTTAAGGCAGCTACATTCAAAATTACACTCATGATATATTCATGCTTTGTAACCACAGTGTCAGGAAGTCACAGTTTCACCCATAAATGATGAGCACAGTTTCAGAGTTCAATCAATCAAAATCAAGCCTTCAGCTTTCCTTGTCTACTCATTCTCTTAAAAATCAAGAACATTATAGTAAAATCAAACAAAAAGTGGCTTAAAGTCTAAGGGCATTGAACTGGACAACAGCCAGAGGGCCTGATCCCACCTTCAGACAGCCCAAAAGCAAAGCTCCTTTAGCATATGTGAACACACAGCATACATCTAATACAGGTTAAAAAAAAAAAAAGGTAAAAATGAAGTTATTCTCACTTGACAAAAATGGACTATTAACCATCTGCATCACTGTCACACCAAGAAACTCACTGGATGAAGTTATCTAAACTTGACATGGATTAATTCAATATCACCCTGATACCTACAACCCAGGTGAATGCAATTCCGAGATGATATGTATCAGCTCAGCTTGAGAGACGGCGTTTATCCTCGTAAATTTAAGGGATGATGGATAGGTATATTATGTACCCATGGCGCGGGCTGAGAACGTTACGACAGCAATCTGCTCGCCAGCAAAGAATGATGCCTCGGCTCATGCTAGTATTTCACCCACAATGAGCTGGTTGGGCAACAGAACTGTGGCAAATAAATAACCAAAATTTGCCAGTGGAAACACTGATCACAGGCAAATCCCTGTGCTGGCCTTAAACTGCTGAGATGGCACCTTGTATTGAAACATTTTATGAATTTGGCATAGTAGCATGACACTAATTCCTGACTATGGAAGCGCGTTGTGAAAATAAGAGCAACGGCCCCAGCTCTTGCTATCTGCCCGAGTAACTCTGCTGATGTCATGTCTGACTTCCCCGGGATTACTCTAGATATTTTCTCGTTTGGATGCAATTTGGCCAGCAACAGCGCTCTGTAAAAGACAAAAAGAGATGAGCAATCTCTGGGACCTTATCCCAGCCTTTTGGAGTCCGGGACACAACCCCCGAAGAACGGCCACTTTAAAAGTCCTTCACCTTTATCTGCTCGGACACGGAAATAAATATCGGAAGGACGTGCGTAGAGATGCATGTCAAATAGGGAGACACAGGGGGGATGGATGAAAACAAGCAGTTCCACCATGAGTGCTGTGAAATAAATACCGCAGCTGCAAGTGCTGGGACAAGCAGAGCCCATCAGCAGCGGGTTGTGCAGCACGGGCGCAGGAGCAAGAACGTTGCACAGGTTTTACTCCCCAAGGCAATGCCTTCCCCGGCAGATCGCCAGTCCTCTTGGACTCTTACTGCTAACACATGGCTTCATCTTCTCACTGCGCCGTTCTCGCTGTGCAAGAAATCACACGGTGCAAAATTATCTCCACCTTGGAGCACTTTGGGTACGTTATGCATTAAGGCGGCAGCTTTAGCAGACTAACAGCAGTTAGAAGATGCAGATTATTTAAATTGCTAATTATGTCTTTGTTGCAAAGTCGGGGGTGGGAAATAGCAAGACCAACAGAAGGCAAAGACAGAAGCAAATCAAGGTTTGTAGAGACCAGGTTTATAGGTTTATACGGGTACAGGCTGAGAAGATGCTCTGAGAGATGCAGCGTAAAAGCAGGGCGAGCAGCTGCCCAATAAAACGTCAAAAAGCAACAGCATAGAAATACATTTTTAAAACGAGTGATGTGCAAACCAAAAGGGAGTCATGGGACGGGTTCACTTAGTGAGAGGGTGAGAAAGATGAAGGTGACCTAAAACCACACAGGTTTAAGCATAAGCACTTGTCAAAATCTCTCCACTGCTTCCTCTTGGCTCTGGTTCCTGCCCAAAGGTCCCAGATGTTTCAGGGCTTATCTGGACCTTTATATGAGTTTGCCCATAGCTTTTGAGCAAATTCTTTTATCTCTTTCCGAGCTCTAATGAACATTAATCTGGGCCCTGGAGGCCACTGCTGTACCCATAAACTATATGCTGGAGCAGTCAGCTCCACGATCCAGACGCCTCCTGTTTCATTAAACCCGATCAGAGGACCCCTCATTCAATAGCACAGTTAAGAGCAGTAAGTGCCCTTATAGTTCCACGAACGCTGTTCATGATAAATTAATCTCTTTCTCTACTTTTATCACTGTTATCGTCCTCTATAGGCAAGCAGTTATTTCCCAAACATAATCCCTTCAATGAAAAAGTTATAGTTTAAGGCGGAAAATCAAGCACCCACTTATAAACACCGTTGAGATGCCAAGCAGTATAGAAAAAACAAGTAGCTTATGCAGCTGCAAGTGCTCTGCTCCGCAGAACAGGTGACACTTCCTGCCTTTTTATAGGCCTTTAGAGACACAGTAAGCCCAGGCAGCGATTTTACCAACAAATTAAACCTGCCAAAATATACAGGGATATGTAAAAAACTGTCTTTCGAGAGACTGTGTAAAGGGCTCTTCATATCAGAGCTTCTCCAACGGCTCAAGTTTGCAGTGTTACAGTGGCATTTAAATTGGTACATCCAGGCCTCCATGGTAGGTTAGGTCTCTATCCTTACCTTGGCATTAAATCATGGCGTTCCTCTACAAGATCAACACAGCGGGTACTGCAGGGTCTCTATTGCAAGGTAGAGTTGTAACATCTCTGTGAGCTATCAAATAAGATCCGGAGTATTTTCTGTCTCTCAACTTCGTACAAATTATACCGCCTTACCAAAATTAAATAAATTACACAAATGGTAGTCTCACTCACACCAATCTCACTGCTGGCGTTACTGCCTCAAACTCACCAAGGGTGTTAAAACAGCTGTTCAAACAGTGCCGGGTTGTCTTCAGGCAGCTCAAAATGCACAGGACAAATACCTAATCAGGTTCAAATCCTCTATGAAGTTTACTATTCTTCTCCTTTTAATTGGATATTTCGTTGGTTAAAAAAAAGCATGAAACATGAAAATGCTTTAAATCTGTGACATATATATGGTTCAGGTTTGATTTTTTTTTAACTTAATGATCACTTTAAAAAATATTGTATGCCTGTAGGCAGTGTGAGATTGTTTTTCCTTAAATATTTTTTAAAAGATGTGATGCACTGGTTTTAGGTTAATTACAAAGCAATTCAATACTGCTCCTACATACCATAGTTCATTTGTGTTAACGGACACCCTGCTATTCTTCCATAGATAGGATTTCTGTACATTGTAATGTTTAAAACGTTCTCTAAAAGGGCAGCGGAGGGGAAGGCTGGTGGATGCTCTCCTGGGAGGCTGTGACAGTTCTGCCCCAGCTGCTGCATGAGGGATGTTGGTTAATGGTTACACACGGGCACCTGGGCCAGCTTGTGCTGTAAGGTGTGGGGATCAGTGTTTGCTGCTGCTGCAGAAGATGGGATGCTGCTGGGGGAGAACAAGCAAACTTAGCCCTACTTCAAGATGCCTAATTCTGCTGGGATCTATAAATATGCAAATAAACACGCCGATTTTCCTTCTCACTTTTCATTCCGTTGAGTTGCAGCTCCCTGAAAGTCGCAACCACGACAGCGAAAGCATTTGCTTTTCTTGTGGGAACACTAGCAAGGCCCTAATAAAGCTCCGCAGCTCGGAATGCGTCTCCCCACGCGCCTCCCGGGGGGCCCTGCCACTGTCTGCAGGCACCGTCTGCGCCTCATTCCTCGTCATTTATTGTGCAGCAACCAGCACCAACGCCGTGCACCATTTTTCTTATCTTGCCTTCCTTGTTCTCTTCTACGTTTGCTTTCCTCCCTCACCTGACATTGGCAACTGTGTCTCTGAGATGTTGCCTAGACCCACCCAGTGCTTCTTCCTACCCTGGTTCTGCACTTGCTTTTGACATCCTACTCATTGCTGCAGTGCACACGGGCTCTTACCACCAAATAACACACAGCAACATGCAGGGTTTTTGCAAGAATTGGTTTCGTGGCCTCACAGAACCACAGCGAGCTGCTTTATTGCATGTGCACCCATGGGCTTTCTCCTTTGCTTCTCAGGAAATTATGTGCAACAGGAACCAAAGCCTAATCTTGTAATTGTGTCAAAGATGGGTGAGGAAATAAGCTCTAATCATCTTTGGGATTTCCAGCAATAGCTTCCACTCTCAAATCTCTTCAGGCCTAATATTATATAACTACTTCCACTTAATTTGTACTGAGATAAGGGGAAAGTGAGTGCAGAACAAAACATAACGGCCAAGTGTTTATTTTTTTCAAACAGTTTCACCTTCGCTGTTGATCTGCTACTGAAAATATTTCTTTCCATGGCAGAGGGAGGAAATCTGGTGCCAGCAGCAGGGCAGACACAGACCCTTGTGCTTCTGTTGCATGTGCCTGGGCGCTCCGCGCCAGACGTGTTTTGCCAGGCCAGGGCTCCAGGGAGAAAGGACTCGTTGTAGCAGAGAAGGGAATCACCGACGACCTCTCCTCTTGCAGCCCTCTGAATCACGGGCGGCTCCACGGTCACAGTTCAGCAACAACAACATGGCATTTTGATGTAGGCAAAGGGAAGGTTTTTGGATATCTTGGTGGGGAAAAAAAGACTGCACCCTCACAGCAGCTGTTCCCTACCCAGCTCTACTTAACATGGCTGTTAAGTAATTCAGGGATCAACACTTTTTTTTTGTCTATGCAGGGTATACCTATCATAAATGACCTGTTATATCTCACTTTTAAATGCACCTCAGGGTTCAGCTTTTAAATTACATGGATTAAGTTATGATACTACGAGACACTCGTGCTTCCACATCAGTAACGCTTCTAGTTGGGCTTTTTCATAGCAAGGCCAAGAGAAAAGGGCAGTTATTTAGACAGGCAGCTGCATGCACTGGAAAGATAAATACAAGCAGCTGGACACGTCTGCAGAATTGTTTACAGTTCTGCAACGTTCACAGCAGTGACTTAACAGCCTGTTCTGCCCCTTCCCTCCTCCTGCCCTCTGCCAGGGGTTACCAGCTCCTGCCCACCTGAGGCACGAGGACCTGGCGCCCAAGTCTGGCAGCTTATGGAAAGGGGGTTGAAACGGAGCCTAAAGCACACCTGGAGCAGGGCCTCGCCTCAAGATTTCCCCAGCTGGTGTAAAATACTTTAATCTGAATCAGGGATTCACCATGCATAAGTCGATTATTTTTTATGTAACATTTACTGGCCCCATTGGACTTTTTTTTTTTTAATCAACAGTTATTACTCATTAGATTTTTTTTTAGTTCATTTAAAGAGTTAGCAAAAAGGGAAAAACTCATTTTCCTAGTTCATAGCAGAATTCAGTAACCAGCTGGTGGAGATTAGATTCTCATTCTCCCGATCTCGTACAGGAAAGATGAAGGTTGCAGATCCCTTATGCTGAAGCAGACTGAGGCAGCAGGTACTCCCGCCGCTTGTGACCCATCTGTGTAGCACAGCCAGCTACACATTGCTCAGCTTGTGTCCGCCAAACTCCCCTTCTGGGTTTTGGTGTCTGCTAAAAGATTTGTGCCTTTTCTCTCACTTGGTAACCAGCTCAACTGCTCCCACTGCTAGCGAGGCTGTGAAACGAGAACTATGACACCTTCTCACCATCAAAACTGTCTCCAGCCAAAAACAAAATCAAGCGGCACCGTACCACCAAATTGCAGAGAAACTGCTCATGCAACCAGTGAGGTTCGCAACACATGGCTTTGAAGGTGACAAAAAATACCAGCAATTAACTTCAGCTGCAGCAGAAATTCATAGACCATAATGGATAACCAGCCACCAGAATGACAGGCTTGCTACTCAGTTTTATGTCGTAGCTATCACCAGTACAACCCAGTGAAAAACATCTGCACAAAATGGGAGGCACTGGTCATAGGGCAAGACTGTTAAGTCATACCTAAAGATGAGGACTACTTTACTCAAGTAGCCCGTTGTTAGTCCTACCATTAACCTATGAGGAAAATGCTAGATCTGGAGTATGTAAATGCATTTGATAAATTAAAGATGGGAAAACACAACTTCTTATTATAAATAATACACTACTGCTGTTACGTTTTATATGCACCAGTGATGGCTAGAAAAATGACTGTTAGCATTCTGCTGGTCAAAAGCTGACTGCTGTTTTATGGGTAATCACCACAATGCCACATTTCAAAATATTAGACAGCATCTTCTGCTATAAACAACAAAAAGATCTAATTACACTTTCGTAAAATCACCTGCATTTAATACGGAACAACTTTCTAAATTGGAAGCAGCTGCTAGTTATTAAAACACGTTTTAAGATGTGATCCAGCATCTGAAAACATGTGTCACCAGGTAATGCAGCTTCTCCTCTCATTTGCCTGTTTAAAGCCAGCCTAAATCTCCGAGGAGCAGAGATCATGCAGAGCATTTGCAATTAGGGGGGAAAGCAACTCTTGTTCTTTTATTCATGTAGGGCCTAGCAGAGCACGTCCTGGTCTCTTTAGACATTGCTGTAACAGAAAGAAGGGTAATACGCAGCAGAAAGACTGGGCAGCTATTGTCAAATTTTAATCCACATTAGTGTAGAGTGTGACTAAAGACCCAGACGGCATCTGGGATGGAAGAAAATCTGTATTTCATTGCCTTTATTCAGCTGCTCTGTGACAGATGAAGGACGTTGCTTCT
>NW_010589945.1:285363-312643 GCF_000705375.1 Tinamus guttatus
ACAGGCAGGAGGGGGTTGTTTTTTGGGGGCAGCTAATCCACGTTTCAGCCTAAGCAGGTCATTATAACTACCCCTGCTGTCAGCACGTCACAGAGGAAGCAGCTTCAGAGGGCAGTTCATGCCATCCTAAGCCAGGATGGATCATCTTAACGAGGTGAATCCTCTCCCTATCCCCCACCGAAGGAGCCTGGACAGGACTTTGTGGTACCTACGCTTGGGTGAGGTGACTTCCACCCAGGTTGTTCTAAGTGAACAACTGTGCATAAGATAGGAACCTCTGCACATGATCACAAGAAAAGGTAAGATATTAACGCCCACTAAAACAAGCACCTGTTTTGTTCACATGCTACTCTATTCCTATCTTTGAATTAATTAGACCCAAACCACAAATAATGTTTAGGCGTCTGCACTGAAAAATTTCCGCAGGGCTTAGGACCCACCAGTTGAAAAACATTCAAAAGTTATTGTCTGGTGTCTTTCAGGACAACAGGCTTGTTTGGAACAGGCTTCTGTGTTTGCATTTCTTCATATGTGACTGTGGACATCCGGATAGCAGATACATTAGTTCAAATAACTACAACTAACTAAAAATATATGGGGGGAGAAGGGGAAATCTTCCTCTGAGTAAGTACATTTTTACATTTACATTACAAATTTACATTTTACATTACAAATGTATGTACATGTAAAAATGTACAACTAACTAAAAATGAGAAGGGGAAATCTTCCTCTGAGTAAGGGTTACAGTATAAAATGGCCTGATGAATCACTAAGAAAAAAATATTAAAAAATTTAAAAAAGAGAGAGTCAAAGTTCAGTGCTACCTTCTTCCACCAGAAATCAGTAACATAAATTGCAAGTTCTTCACAAATAACCTAAGCCTGGTCCTCTAAACATACCGCATATATCCCAATACCAAGGAAACCACCTCCCAGGTTTAAGCTGGGAGTTTTCACTCCCAGGTGACTAACAACCAATCACTTGCAAGAAAATGTGTTGCTTGTAGGACACGCTGCCCTGTTTGAACACGAGGGATGTCATTAAGTTGTGCTGGGGAAGCAGGAAGGCTCCGGCCCTGGCAGCTGGGCCAAAGGGAGCAATGGGAGACACCAGAGCTGTTTGGGCAGCTCTGTCAGCTACAGGAGAGTTAGGCTGACAAAAGGCACCAGCTGAGGATGTTTCCCATTAGCTGTAACCCCGCTGTGCCCACGCGGTGGATCCAGCCCGACTTCACGGCGAGGTTCACGGAGCAGACTGCTGTACACAGCTTAAATAGAAAGATGATTTCTGCCTCAACTCACAGTATCTCAGAGCTAAGTGAATAAAGCACAGCCTGGCATCACAGGCTTTGAGGTGACCACCAAGCAGTCCCCCCACTGCCACCTGCCAGAATCACTGGGGAAGATTCATTCTTGAAATGATTCGTGCTGTGCAACTTGGGCACAGTTCGTTATGAGCAGTCAGCATTCACCATTCAAAGTGTTTTCACCAGACGTGAATTTGAGAGGTACTGCAAGAAGGCCAAGAGCCAGAGGGTTCCTGCCTTAGAAATAGTTTTCCCCTAAAACTCTGTATTTAACTACCCCCTTTTTTTCCTATTAACATCCCACAGAATTCATTTACAAACTCAGTAAACATTTTACCAAGAAATGTGCATATCTATTGTAAATAAATGTAAAAAAAGGGAAGAAAAACCCAGATCAGAGCAAATTTGCTTAGCAAGTTAAAGGGTACACACAAAATAAAGGCCCAGTTCTGCTAGTGAGCCCCCTTCGTGAGAACAGTCTGTTCCCCACCTACCAGGACGTCCTCTTTCTTTTGCTGCCAGGGCCACAGGAGCAGCTTGCGCGTGACAATTACAGTCACTCTGCGTGACTCAATCTCCTGGCAAACTCCACTAACAGAGAGGGGCAGAGAACATCCCCGATCAGCCCAGGCAGCGGGAGAAGGATGCTCACGACTAGTCAATAAGCAGTACCGAGAGCAGAGGGATCATAAGCCTGGTGAGGGATATATGTCGTCCATGGGTCTTAAACGCAAAGCAGCGTTGTCTACCTGCAGGTTTTGTAACGCAAAGCACGCAGTGCTGGCTCTGGGTGGTCAGAAGTGAGACTGTGTTGGTGTCAGAAAATGGCTTGCAACTATAATGCCTCTAAGACCTGATGAAAGATTAGAATAAAACACAACATAGACGGCAGGAATGAGACTGCCTGGTATTCCTGCTCAACACACTGAATATGAACAAATACTCTACAGCAAAAAAAAAAAAGGATCTTAACCAAAAAGGACATATTATTAGCATTCTAACAGAGGAGACCAGGAACTCCATAAACATTTATTCTAAAACGATCCACTACGATACCAATGAGTATCACCATACCCAATTTTACAAACAAACGATCAGAGGCAAAAATGACCTTTCCTGAGATGAAAAGCGTACAACAGAAATCTTGTTTTCTGGTTCCTGTCCTAACCACTCCAGTGTTCTTTCAGCAATAAATCCTTCTGGGAATGAGGAGTCTTTCGGAATAGGGCAAAATAAGCAAAGTTCAAACTTACTAGAGACACCTGAAGATGACCAAGCACAATTTAAAGATTATCATGCACGCACGGCTTCTGCAAAGAAACTGTGAAGATGGAATCAGTTCCTTAAAATGCAGTTCACACTAAAGGACAAAAATATCCTTTGCAAACAGCAAGAGTACACAGGAAGAAAGCATTAATATCTTGCACCTACCTATTTTATATCAAGTAAGTAAATAACATTCTCCACCACTAATTAATTTATAACTTTTTTTACTCAGGTTTCCAGGGCTGCTATTAATGGCGGTTACTTAAGGCTTCATTTCACAGAGATGCATTTGCAGACAAGGTTGCAAAGAGCAAAATGAGAAGAAGGACAAATATGAGCCCAGCACTGAGCTGATCCAGCAACATCAGAGATGCTAACAAAAACAAAAGGAAGATATTGAAGGTATTTCTGTGCTGTGGCTGCTCACCAGTTGTGGAAAACTAATAGGAAGGGACACATCCCTGAAGAACTGATGGATACCATCTGCTCCGTAGGAAGGCTGGATGCTCAGGGCTCTGCCAGGCCATGCCCAAGGACAGTTGATGTCTCTACACGTGAGCAAGATGCAGCGGAGACGGGAATCAAGCCCTGACAGCGCGCGAACAGCACTTAGCAATCTGTAGACAGAAGTAGGGTTTTTGGCAGGTCCCATGAGATTGTTTATGCTGATTTAATGCTGATAAGAGAGAGAGCATCGTTAGCGAAGACCAAGGCAGATGATTGTACCAGAACCTGTGCCTGAACCGCGGGCAGAGCCAGGAAGATGCTGCTCCGGACACTGTCTCTGACTCGCTGTAGGTCCGTGACTGCTCCCTCTGCATTTTTGTACCTCACTGGAGGAGAAGGGACAACCACATTTCATCTGCCTTGATACCGTCTTCATCAGCCTAACTTAAACTTATTCCATTTACAAAAAATCCTGATGAAGTGGGAGAGATCCAACCTTTTGTATCACACACCACAAACAGGCCCTTTGGCTACTGCTCTCCATTACTGCTCATCATAGAATCACAGAATGCTTAAGATTGGAAGGGACCTCTAGAGGTCATCTAGTCCAACCCCCCTGCACACGCAGGGTCACCTAGAGCACGTGGCACAGGACTGCGTCCAAGAGGGTTTGGAAGATCTGCAGAGAAGGAGACTCCACAACCTCTCTGGGCAGCCTGTTCCAGTGCTCTGTCACCCTCACTGTTAAAACATTTTTCCTTAAGTTCCTGTGGAACTTTTGGTGCTTCAGTTTGTGGCCATTACCTCTAGTTCTGTCGGTGGCCACCACTGAAAAGAGACCAGCACCATCCTCCTCACTCCAGCAGCTCCACACCCCTCTTGTTCTTCTGTGCCCAGAACTGGACACAGTACTCCAGATGTGGCCTCACCAGGGCTGAGTAGAGGGGCAGGATCACCTCCCTCGACCTGCTGGAGATGCTCTTCTTAGTGCACCCCAGGATCCCATTGGCCTTCCTGGCTACAAGAGCACACTGCTGCCTCGTGGTCGACTTGTCGTCCACCACGACGCCCAGGTCTTTCTCTGCAGAGCTGAGCTCATGACCAACACCAGTCAGAAACACTCCATGTTTGACAGCTTCAGGCTTTGCAGCTGGGCAGTCTAACACGCTTTGGCACCTGCCACGCTCCAGAGTTTTCCCAACGCCTCCAACACAGAACGAAGCCAGCGTTAAGTCATCATTTTGTTTTACTTCACCACAGTTTGCACCCAGTCATCTACATCCACCTGCGTTTACGCCAACTTTTACCGTCCGAGACTAAAGCACCGTGGTGAAAGCCGGCATGAGGGGGTGACATCCCGCTGGGCTGAGGACAAAGTGACCAGGACACCCATCCCCGCAGCACATCCCTCCTGCAGCCCCAGCGGGGCAGCCCTGGGGAACCCAAAGCCCACCCAGAAAGGGCACGTAGAGACAGACGAGCTGCCCTTCTCCTGTAGGATAACACGCTGCGCTGGGTCGCACAGCCGGGTTTTCCATCCTTGTGCAAGCAGAAAGGGCCTGGATCCACTCCTGTAGTGCAATTATTTACTTATCAATAATCCAATTTGGTACTACTCCCCCTTAGCCCCTCACCTGATTCAGAATGTTGATTTTATTTTAGCTGCCAACCTCCGATATATATCTAAAATTAGTATCTTCTGTTTTAAGGCCCAACTCAAAATTGAATGCTTCTGCTGCTACTAAGTAGACCAGTATTTTTCTTTTGTTTTATCCTCAACTCACTTTCTAAAAAATTAGATTTAACTCTTAGTGTTCTCTTGCCTTGACTGGTGCTCCACTCACCCACTGTCACTTTTGACAGCTTTTTGAATCTTTCCAGTTGGTCTCTAAGTCAGGATCTAGCAAAGCAGTGCTACCCAGTTCTTTGGTCCAAAACGTGCTTCCTCACCTCAATCTTCAGTATTTTATAAGGCAGCGAGTGAAAGAAATGCTATATATACTTCTACAGGCTAATGCCTGTATAATACAGGCCTATAGCCTATATTTAAATTTTATATATATGCATAAGTACACAAAGACACACATACCTTTAAATTTTTTTTACAGCAAAGGGTGACTTAAAGGAACAACAAAATGGAGAATTTGATTAATATGTGTTGGCATGAAAATGGGAGCAAGGATAGAAAGAAAGAGGCAGTAGGCAGGAGTATAGAAGGAGAAAGAGGGTTAAAATCTGCATATACAGAAGATATGGATAGATCAATGAGCTTCAGCTCAAGTTATAGCAACTACTGATAGTACTCTTAGCTGCAGACATCTAAGGACAGGTATCAAACCAGACTTCTTAGTAGAAAATCTGCGTCCATTCAGACTCTCCCAGAACTAAGCAGAGATTTCTGAATTACTTGCTTAGACTTGGGTATGCAAAAATCCATGGGACTTGGCTAAGTCCCTGCTTGAAGCAGGGTTAGACAAGGTAATACTTGATTAGTGACTCCTTCAGTTGAATAGTACATGCACATTAGCGACTCCCTCAGTTGGGCAGCACATGCAGCCATTTGGTTTAAGTCTACATTATTAAACATAGTTAGTGCAAAACAGCAGAAACTCAAGCTGATGACTTTTGAGCATAATCAGGAAGGAAATTTTGATGAAAGTAATAAATGAGCCACGATGTTTGAAGCTGCGAGATAAGCTCTTGGCATGGGAACAGTGACTGGCTCAGCTGTCTATTTTCATGCTTTGCATCAACATTTCTCACTAATACCAATCTCTTATACGAAACAGGTATGATATCAGAAAGTTAAACCTGGACTGTTTTTGAGAACAGTCCACATTCTCCACTGTTATTGATCTGAAACACCTCTCTGGGCATAAATCCACTCAGAAAAACTGTCTAATTTATAAGAAACCCTGTCAGCAGCAGCAGACATATTAGCTATTACAACATGCAATGAAGCAACCGAAAGAGAAATTCTGGCATATATATATATTTGGTATGTTGTCTGCTATCTTTGTATGCAAAGTAAATCAGAAGAGATAAGAAAATCGTAGTGAAACAATCCAGTCAGAAAAATGCATTTCCTTTTAAACCATAAGGATTCTGTATCTCTAACAGAAAAGTCAGCCAGAAGAGCGGAAGATATGGAGTTAAAAATAACTATTGGAACTTCATGTATGAAAAGTTCAGGAAGTTGCTACAACTTTTTATTCCAAACCACTTGAAAAATCACACTCATGTACTGTTACAACCCTCATGTGAGATGGGTACTTACTTGAGCATATAATTTGACTCAGAGTCTGAACCTTAAGAGTTCCAGCAGCTTCAGTGCAAAGTGCAGAAGGAAAGTTACTCTCATGCATAAGCAGCATGATGCAATGAACCTTACAATTGCATATTCACATCGTCAAATGAGGACAAAATTACCCTATCTGAGCTAGATTTGGGGTCTTATGCACACACACTCCATCTTTTATCTGCTGTTACACATAATATTGAACACGGTTCAATATTACAAGGTGTCTACACATGCTGATCTAACCTGCTACTCTAACTCTAGTTGATTCAACTTCAAATCAAGGAAGCCTAAGCTTATTTCATCATTATTCCCCACATATTCAAGCCCTAATTTTTCTACTGTGATGACATACACTTTTATTTGGAGGTCTCAACATGATTGTGTGTTTTCTATGACAATTTAAAGGCTCTGAAACAAGAGCGTGTGAATGTTACATACAGACCAGATGAAGTGCCTGTGGACTTTGGTGGAAGTTGCTCTGGTACTCTCAAGATAAGGTTTCTGACAGTGGAAAGGGGCTTTTGTCACTTCAAAATGCCACCAAATGCTGGAAGGCCACTCCTATTTATTGCCCTGTGCCAAAAGGAAGGCAGTGTAACAGAAACCTGTACCCCGTCTATGCATTGGCCAAAAGATTTTTAGGGTAAGAAGGGAAAAAAAAAAAAAAAGATCATTTGGGCAGCATTAAGGCTGGTGCTAAAATAAAAACTAAAAGGATGCTGAGCTCCGCATATCTGGAGCATTTCCCAACTTGGGGTCTCTTCCACCCTTCCCAAGAACGATGCATATCTGCCCATCCACCGTGTCAGTGCGGGCTATCCCTAGTCTCACAAGACAGGGCCCTAAAAATTCATCCTAAAGATACGCAGGAACATTCAGAGCAGACTCCCCCACTCCAGGTCACGGCAATCTCATTTCCAGTAGTGCCACTCAAAGTTGTGAACAGAGCTTGGGGAAAGTGGACACAATATAAGCCACTTCATGTGCCTGGTCTGCTTCCCGTTGGGGTTGTCAGCTTTCCGGGACCAGCAATTTAAAGGAAATAAAATATGTAACTATAGAAATATGAAGAAAAATAAACCCTTCAGTGGTTTATGCATATGCCATATTAACCAACCTCCCTATGCACAAAATGCCCAAGTAGTGAGTCATGCCTGAAGGAAAGGTCCAACCAGCATCTTGATAAACAAACAGGAGGAAAATAATAATTTGACAGCTGTCAACTACCCAAAATTTCTATAGCAATAAGCAAACAAGCAACAAAATGCAAAGGCCAATTGTTGCAACTACATTTGTTTCATTTGGAGAGAGTGTTTCTCCGCACAAGAAAACAAACCCAGATCTACTTGTAAGTAGTAACAAGAAGTGTTCTCTAACACTTAGACGTACTTTCCCTGAAAATTATTCTACTTCTGCTATCATATGCAGGCTGATAACAAGAAGTGTTCTCTAACACTTAGAATGACTCATTTCTAGCAATTTAGCAGTACCCTCTTGTAAGAAATATACAGAAATTTTTAAAGATTCTGAGTCAAACTCATTGTCTTTCTAATCAGCTCAATTTTCGTTTGTAAGAACCATTTTATGAGTCACAACCTCAAACTCGTAGATTTTTAAATTGCTACATATCCAGCTTAGGGTGACTCTACCATTAGGAAGTCATTTCAAGCGATGTGTTTATTTCCCAGGGATGCAGCAGTATTTGCTTTATGATGGGGCTGTTTAGGTGTCATTTTAGGGAGTCCATTCAACTCCCTTCATGCTTAATGAAGGGAACTTAGGCTGTAGCTAAATCTACACATCAGATATCTGTGATGATGGTTCTGAGGCGCCTACAAATACTGGCACTAACCTAGTTAGCAGAAATAACCAATCTGGGGTCACACAGATGTTCTAATTTCAAGCTAGCACCTGAAGTGCCAGCTGGCTAGGCTGGGACAGAACCAGCTCTGCTACCTAGAAAAGGTGCCAGCTGGCAAGTTGAAAACACTCCCATTAAAAACCAAAATAGTCAGCTTCTGCCTCCCGGCTATTAGCATCTCCTTAATATGTTTTCCAGGGAAGCGACTTTCTTACAGTTCCTTCTCAAAACAATTGTCACACTTTGAGGATTGGTGGGCTGAACGCAGGCAGAGAGGGCTGCCAGGACCACGCTGGAGCCTGGGAAGATGAGATCGCCCCATCCACATCCCTTGGGATTCTTCAGCCTTGAAGGCAAGTCCAGCAAAAGCTCCGTTAGTGCAAGAGTCAAATCTCCTCGCTGAGAGAAAAATAAGGGTCAAGCTCTTGGTTGGTGTAAAGTAATAAGGTGGGAGCTATGGGAGCTACCGCAACAGGGAAACACATGCAGGGAGAACAGAAGCTGCAAAGGCAACTTGATCTATCCAGAACACATGTGCCTAAGCAAAGCAGCTTCATGGGCTGAGCTAGTCACCTTGGCCTCCCTTTACAGGCAGTGAGGAAAAGATTCCTTGTGACACAACTCATGTTATTTTTAGGCTGACATCTGAAGGATGTCACAAATTGCAAGTGACAGAGCTGATAAAAGTTAAATTTGAAGCACATTCTGCCTCAGAAAGCATCCGTTCTCTTTTTATATGCAAAATTTTCTACGTTTGTATCAAAGTCTTTTCACGGGAATTCACACTGAAATAGTTGCCCAAAATGTTCATTGAGAAAAAAAATGCTTTTGGTAATAAAAAATGCTTTTTCTGCCCAACCTAGCAGTGGGTTTCCAGGTGCCCTGACTCCTGAAGAACCGGCCGTGCCACCTCTGCAGGAGACCAGCAGCACTGAAGCCTCGCAAGTCTGCACAACCCAGCACAGACTAATACACAAATAAAACCTCCAGCCTTCCCAATTGGATTAGCTCATTCCTAGCAATCCCTTCTACTGCTTAATGAGAAGACAGGCTTTAATTAACCTCTCTGTTGCACCTGTGATTAACCTAAGGGTTCTGGCCTGTAGCTAAGCCCGTATGGACAATATGCCCCTGTGACTGTCTCCTGATTTTGGAGGCTTTCTTTGACATTTACGGCATCACACAGCTGTAGATGCTGTTAAAAGTGATCTTTTGGAGCAGGGAAAGACTGAAAAGGGGGAAGGCCACATTCTGACAGACTACAAAGAAAGTATTTACTGTGTTCTCATTATTTAGATTGCAAGAAAACTTGAATCTTCATTAAAAATAAGTAAAAGCTTTTTTTGTCCAATCAGTACCTGAAAATCTCCAAGAGATAGGGCAGTGATAGAAAGACCTGAGCCAAAACCACATGCTACAATGATAGATTAGTTACTGAAACAGAGATTAGGCACTTAGAAATCTTCTGAATGTGACCCTGAGCAAACAAGGGTTGCTCATACAAGAGACTAAACTGCTTGATGCAGCAAAATCTTATGTAGGCAAGTTGCTCCGCTGACTTCAAAGATAATATTCATATACTTAAACATGAAGCAGGTTCTGGGGTACACTATTCCATGTACTGGCAACAGGATTGGACAGCTCTCATGGAATACAGGATGGGACAGCTCTCATAACGAGCCCCACTGCAGGAGTATAAGGAGGAAAAAACTAACTTACTTAAAGGATTTACTTCCTCAAGGACATATTCAACTGCCATTTCATAAGCCTAATAACGGAAAACGAGACAGCTTGTTTTCTTTCCATTTGGCAATGTTGGCAGACTCGTCAATACAGTGGCCTTCAGAAGACAGCAGGAGGGAAGGGGAGGGGGAAAGCACCAGTTTTCCTGCAATGGCTTGCCAAAGAAATTAAAATGTGTGAGACAATGTGTTAATGAATATCAGCATACATGGGCAAGCACTGGTGATTCTGGTAAGACAAAAAAAAAAACACACAATAAAAGTGTGATATAGATTATTAGAATTATCATCAAAATCTCAGTTTTACACACAATAGAAGTGTGATATAGATGATTAGAATTATCATCAAAATCTCAGTTTAAAGTCAGAAAGGCATCCTGTACCTCTCCAGTCCTACAATAAAAACACCTTATAACTGAATGGTTTAGGACAGACTGTTATCTCAATGGCAGGATGTTGACAATTCACATTCAGTCACTGGCCTAACACAGTGTGATTTCCTTCTGAAGAGGTGACACCTAATCACTGTCTTCCCCGAGAGGAGGAGGTATGCTGTTTATTTCAGAATCTTTCTCTATTTTTTTCATGATAACTTTGAATTTTAACTGTTTACAAAAATATCTGCAGTCCCACTTTATTAGGTATCCTCTACGGGTTTGCTGTGCAGCCTCTATTCCATCATCGTGACTCTTACCAGGTCAACAGCAGAATTCCTGGGAGATCTGTTTTGTTCCAGGAATAGGAACCACTAATAACTAACAGGATTCCTAACTAAGTTAATTTCTTCATCCATACCTGAAATGAAAACATCTATCAGGCTCTTTCCCGATTCTAGTCCTTTGTCATTTGTATTGTGTCACTGGCCACGGTTCTTCCCTAGCCAAAACAAACCTTAGTTGCACTGCCAAAGAGCCTTGTTAGCCATTATTTACCGTACTTCTTCTCAATTATTTGGGCAATCTGTTATAGACAACATATTCAGGGACATTCAAAGCACTAGGTTATTTTATTGCTGTTGACTGCTTTCTCTTCATTTAGTATTAGGACTCACACTGACTGACATACAGAGCAGCACAACGAGATACTACTCCACAGATTCACACAAAAACAGATTATACCATATGATATTAGTATATGGTAAAGAAATACAAGAAGAAATTCTAACTATACACAGAAAGTGCAAGTGCAGCATTTGCTAACTTCACTCTTAGCTGCACTTCAGTAATCTTAAGCACATAAACACATTGCAAAAATAGATACTTTTCAGCTTGCTCTCTATTACTACTATTTTGAAAGCCATCTGACAGTTTCCACAAAGTCTTTTCAAATCCTTTTCTTTTTTCCAAAGTAGACTGTAGTCCTGTCTACACTGGAAGTTAAGAAGACAGAGGGAGAAGATGAGAATAAAAGACGTTGATTTAAATGGGGCTCCTCAGAAGGTGAGAACAAACTGAGCTTTGGTCTGATGCTTGGCTATAATATCAAACTGTCCTAATTACGATCTGACTTTGTAACACCTGCACGTGTTTCCATTCATCAGTTAGTAAACTGCAAAATCTGATTGAAAAGTGTGGATCCTATTCCAGATTCTGCCTTTAACCTGCTGGTAACACCGCTAAGTCCTCTTCATCACTGCATTTGAGTTTCTTTCTCTATTAAAATGCCAACAAAGCAGGTGTTTCTGACAGGGGAGAACTGAGGCTTCTGTTGTCAACATATTCAGAGCTCTAAAAGGAACCTCATCTCAGGGAAAAAAAAATGAAAAAACAAGAAAAACGGACTATTTACAAGCAAACAGAGCTCCAAGGAACCTCCATATTCAGAAGGGTTTGTTGAAATCTGTAAGTTGCCACTGAAGAACTGCTTCCCAGAAATTTTACCCCATTGGAGTTGGCAGAGATGTTTGCCAACTTTTGTAGAACAACATGTAACTGGTAGTTCTGTAAACTGAGTTAAAACAAACATTCTTCGCATTTTGGATTACTTCCCAAATATGGAATCAGAAGTATACTCAAAAGTGGACACCTGGAATGGAAGAGACTCCTATATGAATTGCTTAAAGGATGGTGGATACGTGACTTCCTAGGAAAAGATCTTTTCTTCTTCTAACTCCTAAAGAAAAAGATGACCAAGAGGGGCTTTCCTTCTGTATTTCTTTTACTGTTTTTTTTTTTTCTTTTCTTACAATTTCTAATGGCCAAATTAAAATGCAGCTACCAAGGAAATAATATATAATTTATTCATGGAGACATAATCAAGAAATTTTGCTCTACCGTTTCCCTGAGAGGGGGCAGGCAACAGGCTTTGGTATTGCATATTTGTTTAACCAAAGATCAAGAAAGTTTTAATTAAATTAAATAATTCCCTCATTTATTCCTAATGGCTTAAGCCAATTGGACTCAAAGCTGTCTTCAGGATTGGATCAAGGAAAGATCATTACCATGCACTAAGATGGAAGGAGAAGTGGGAAGAAAATTTAATCCCACCCGAATTTGTGGAAACCTAATAAAAGCATTTGTTAAGTCTTCAGTATCATTCCTTCATTCTGCTTCAGTAGAGGAAGCTATATCCATCAAAAAAAAAGTGTCAAACCTTACAGAGATCAGAAAATTAATTTGCTGAAAAAAATTATTCAGATTCAGTGACTGAAGTCCACACGAAGCTGCAAAGTACAACAGCTGATCCTAAATCCAGCCCTTCATGTTTTGGTCAGACTACTTCCATCAGCAACATTATACAACTGTTGATTGACTCTACTCTAGGGACATCCACATTTCGAAGAGTGGTCGATACCACCTCCACTAATCCTTTTTTCCTGTATTCACAGCAACGAGAGACCCTGTGGCAGAAATGCTGCGGTCGCAGAAGCACGGGTCTCCTACACGGCTGCCCTGCTCCTGCCAGTAGCCAGGAGGGAATTTCCATAACGCATCTACCTGCGGTTACCTCCAAGGCCCTCAAAGCACACGGCAAGGACCCAGTCCTCATCCCCGTTAATCGACTTGATGAGGTGAGGGGATACTGAACAGGGACATCACAGCTCCTGTAGCACTAGGCTCTCCCTGGCACTAGAGCACTTGACACAAGAGAGCTCAAGCTCCCCTCAGCTCAGCGCTCAGCGCCAGGGTTTTCCTCTCCTTCCAGGAGGGCAGCACTGGTGCGCGCTATTCTCCTACCAGGGACTAATCCACCTCCCAGGAGGGGGGCTCGGGCACCGGGGCAGCCGGAGCTCTCCCCTCAGGCCGCAGCGGCAGCAGGGAGAAGTTCTGCCAGGGGAAGCAGCAGAGCTCAGTGCTCATGGCGCCGCGAGGCCCACGGGCAGCGACCGAGTCCCGGTGCGCGGTGCGCTCTGTTCCTCGAGCTGACAGCAGCAGCAGCCCAGCGAGCAGCAGCACTGCTGTGGGCTCTAGTTAGGTGCAAAGTGCCTCCTCCCAGGCACCACCACCGCCTCCAAAAAGCAGCACCCGGGAAGGGACGGCTGGGAGGATTCACATCATTCACCTGGTTATTGGGTTACATCGCAGGGACAGCATCAGTAAGTGCGTGCTGCAAACTGCAGGGGCTTCTGCTAGTTTTAATAACGCTGAATTATGGCAACTAAAATTGCTACCATATTCGTCATGCCACTTGCTAATGAGATTATTCCTACACAGGCTGCAGACACACAGACAGCTTGTGGATAAAATACTCAGCAACAAACATCAATAGATCTCAAAGCTATTCAATGGAAACCATCTATTTGGACTATGGTATCCATATTAACGATGATATATGTCTGCGTAGAGTAGACAGAGGAAACAGATACGACAGCTAGAAAGGAATATTATTAACCTCCCCAGCACTTGTTCGCAGATGTGGTTAGCAGTCAGAAGGTAAAAAGGCATTATTATGCAAAAATTGTTGAAGATGGTAAGAAACTATCCAAAATATATTTGCTAAAGTTTGCTTCTTTTAAGTTGTCCAGAGTAAGCAACTTCAGAAACATGTAACACCCACAGCCTAAACAGCAACTCTTTGCATCACTTTGACCAGTAAGAGCAGATTCTGAAGATCATTACTATCTACCTAAGTGTTTTTGTGTCCATGTGGGATCCACTTACACGTCACTTTCCACAGTAGTAGACAAGTGCTCAGAATCATCAAAACAGTTGTCATAAATGATATTACCTAATACTTTTGTTGAATTTGTCATAGAGAAAATCAGAGAAGAAACATATTCACATCACAGTTCTAGCTACTACACAGCCTCCCTCCTAACACTGACTTATAGCAGTTGTGCAAAAAACACAAGACCTAGAACAAACATAGAATAATCTTTGCTAGATACAATGTCTGAGGTTCTAGTAATGGTGGGGAAGCTATACAGAAAAGAAAGTTGTTTAATGCCCACAGTAGCTCCCTACAGATAAGGACAAGTCAACTAGACTACCAGAGTGGTAGGGCAATGAACGTGAAACACCAAGAATGCCAACCTGTTCGCAGTCTCCGCTTGACTGAAGCGTGGGGTACCCCCACAACAGTTTTATGCAACATTTCAATCCAAATTATAGCCTAAAAGCAAGAGTCAACAGCAACATAAGCTTAGGCTGTAAAGTGGCAAAAGAAATCTCACACAGCCACAAAGGACTGTCAGTTCCAATATTAACCGGAGGGAGATTCTTGTGAGACATCTTGGGCAAAAAAAGAAATTGGGCCATTCATCACGAGTCCTCTTAGTCTGGCAGGGGAATTTCTATCATATTGCCTCTATTGCCCGTATTCCTGAATTATATGAAGCCAGGTTTTCAAACCCAATTGAGAAGAGAGCACAATATTTACACGTGAAAATTGCTCTATCTGCACAGTTATATTTCCTGGTGAAAACTAAGCGGGTACTTTTAGGAACTCAATCTTTAATTCTTTTATTATTATCTGCTGCCCAAAGGGTATCATTAAAGTCAGTGTATTCCCAGACATAGTACATACTAAAATCTTGACTCCCTTGTTATATTCCTGTTACATTTGCAAACTGGCTCTTGAAGGAATGTCTAGAGGGAAACAGTGGCAGCTCAGATACCACTGTGCAACAGTTACTTGCAACAATTTTGTTTTCCCAAAGAGAGCATTCCAGTTTTAAAACATCACAGAAAATTGCCTCCACATCCCTGGTATAAAATCCTTGTCCTGTCCAATATGCCTAATCATAAATTATCTGGTAAGGATGAATCTGTTAGAGGCGATGAATGGTGTTGCAGGACCATTTCACTAAATCTGCCATAACACACTCGGGAGATAATTGAGATGTCAAGCCTCATCAGTATCAACCTACTTAAAGCAAGGACGAGAGGAGAGTGGGAGACTGATAATTCAGTAATACCATTATGTGAAGCTAGTTAACTTACAGCTTAGAAACAGATCTGTATCAGCCACCAAGCTGAAAGTCCTTGAATATTGCGGAAGCCTGAGTTACAAGCAGTCTTAATTCTTTAAAAAGCTTCTTTTCATAGAAATGGATTATTTTTTGAGTCTTTCTTTGTATTTTAACTTCCAAGCTTGCACCTTTTTATCTTATATGTTCACGTCTGACTTCAGTTTAATTTGAAGGAGGTAAAATAATGAGTTTGGAAAGCATACAGGAAAGGGCAGTAAAATACTATAATTTTATATATATCACATATCTTTACTTAAACAGAAATTGGACAAAGTCTTATACAAAAACAGACAAAAAAATCTGTCTATGACTAAGCAGAGGAAGCGAGTGTCAGACCGCTCAATAGCTCCATGCCTAAGAGGAGGTTTCTGCCAATTTTCAGCACCATGAATTTGTTCTCTGTCTCAATAATTGGCCACAGTTGTCCTTGTCTAATCAATACACATGCATATACACCCTATAGTACTTTCTTGCCAAAGCTCTTAGACCACAGTTGATCATCCAGCCATGAAAACTGATCTGGCAAACAAGCTCATTTCCTGTCCTGTTCCCATCCTTTCCTCACTTGCTCTTTTTGCATTTCCCTCTCCACCCACTCCTTCCTTTGAGATCCACCTTGCACAAAATACCTTCTTGCTCTCTTCATCTGCCTCTTCAGCCATATGCTCACTCTCATTTTTTCTTCCTAGCTGAATAATTCCATAGCCTCTCTGGGCAAGCTCCAAAGTCTTCCTCTAATGTCACTGAGAACATCCTTTTCCTCTTCTGTTCAAAAATGTTAAGTGGAGTGAGTTATTACTCCTTTGGAATTACCCTTTTCTATTCTAGGCATTGAAAGGGAAGGGAAACAAAAAACATGGAAGGATCCACGAGTTTAATTATCCTCTGCTTTGACAACTGTAACATCCTTGATAAGCTTCACATTTCCCATTATTCCTCTTCATGTCACCCAAAATGCCACAGTCAAATGAATCTCCTTTCCCTGATGCAATGTTCCTGCCATTTCATCCCACTTTTCCAACGTGTCTGCCTTAGCTCCGTCCTTTCCGCCACATTTCCCAGCTCCCCATCTTCAGTCCCACTGCCCTGAGCTGATCCCTGTGCTCACCTGCCGCCCGTACCGCTCTCCACAGAGCCATCCCGCTGCCTACGGAGCCGTCCCGCTGCCCACAGAGTCATCCTGCTGCCCACGGAGCCATCCCGCTGCGCACGGAGCCATCCCACTGCCCGTGGAGCCTTCCCGCTGCCCACGGAGCCTTCCCGCTGCCCACGGAGCCTTCCCGCTGCCCACGGAGCCTTCCCGCTGCCCACGGAGCCTTCCCGCTGCCCACGGAGCCTTCCCGCTGCCCACGGAGCCTTCCCGCTGCCCACGGAGCCTTCCCGCTGCCCACGGAGCCTTCCCGCTGCCCACGGAGCCTTCCCGCTGCCCACGGAGCCTTCCCGCTGCCCACGGAGCCTTCCCGCTGCCCACGGAGCCTTCCCGCTGCCCACGGAGCCTTCCCGCTGCCCACGGAGCCTTCCCGCTGCCCACGGAGCCTTCCCGCTGCCCACGGAGCCTTCCCGCTGCCCACGGAGCCTTCCCGCTGCCCACGGAGCCTTCCCGCTGCCCACGGAGCCTTCCCGCTGCCCACGGAGCCTTCCCGCTGCCCACGGAGCCTTCCCGCTGCCCACGGAGCCTTCCCGCTGCCCACGGAGCCTTCCCGCTGCCCACGGAGCCTTCCCGCTGCCCACGGAGCCTTCCCGCTGCCCACGGAGCCTTCCCGCTGCCCACGGAGCCTTCCCGCTGCCCACGGAGCCTTCCCGCTGCCCACGGAGCCTTCCCGCTGCCCACGGAGCCTTCCCGCTGCCCACGGAGCCTTCCCGCTGCCCACGGAGCCTTCCCGCTGCCCACACTACTCCCATCCCATTCCACGCTGCTCTGACCCGCGAGCGCGTCCATCCATGCCCTGTCCTCCTCGGACCCCTCTGCTTAGCACCGGCTCCTGCACTTGGTTGCTCCTCCATCTCCCTCTTGCTCTCCCTCTCTTTACCACTTTGTCTAAGAGCACCATATCACCTATTTTTTTTCCACACACACAGAGAACCCTTCAATTCCTGATTGAAAAACATTAAATTGAATTGAAATATCAAGGAATATCAATTTCCATGTCTATTTTGTGCCTTTCTTCTCTTTCTTAATCCTTTTTATTCGCCTGCTTTTCTTCCCTTTCACAATCCTTCACCTCCCAGCACCTGCATTACACTCCTTTTATGCCTAATCATTTCCTGTTCATTGTCTCAGTTTATGCCTTTTTTGTATGTTTTTCAGTGAACGTGGCAAGTTACTAGCAGATTTTATTCTGTCTGCGAACAGCCTATCACATCCTGGGAGATAAACAAATAACACAGCAATTAAAATTCAGCAAGGCAAAATCACAGAGATGACTTTGACATTTTTTTTGGTTTGTTTCTTCCCCTCTCTCGTCAGCTACTGACATTTAGAAAAATTCCACTAACCCTAATAAACAAATAAATTTTATCCCAGCTTCCTAAGTCAGCCAGGCTTTATGATCACAACCTGTCAATCAGTCCTCTCCTACTCACTTTGGACACTGCAAACCAGTAAACACGTAATACCAAGAAGAGCCCACAGGTCTCACAGAAACTATCGGTTGTGGAGCAAAGAGAAAGCCAAATCGGCACGTGCAGAAAAGGAAAGGGGATTACAGCAGAGGACCTTAACTCACTGTGGCACAGGATGTATACCGTAAGTATATGCCCAGCTTGCAGCCAGGCAAAGCACATGTTGGCGCACACCTCGCCATACAGACACAGGGAGGGAGAGAATGGTAGAAGAAAATCTTGTAAAAAGCCAGTTAGTTTCTTAGTTTCTCTACTTACAGTGAAAGGATCAATCAGAGTTTTAGTCTCCATTTATTTCACCTAACTTCAAACCACTGCTTATTGCATCTTTTCCAGGATCAGAACATCGTTCATTGTGAAAAAACAGAACACAATTCACTAATATGTACAATAAAAAGCAAACACTTTCTTTTTTTTTTTTTGTTTCCCCAGATGAGAGAAGGAGCAACATGCTCTCTACCTTTTCTGAATTATACTGGGATTTGCAGTCACCAGCTGGGTTTTAGATCCAACATCCTTGCTGTATTCACGGGATAGAGGAGGAAGGTTGCACCTGCAGGCAGAAAGACATTCAAGATTTTAATTGACATTCAGGATTGACAGGCTTCAACCCCAGGGTTTTTTTTAAGTCTAAATTTGCAGTTTTCATAAAAAGCCAAGCAAACTGACCGAGAATGTAAGAGCACAATATAAATACTGCAGCTCGCCACGGATGGTCCCTGCTCCACCACATCTATAAGCACAGCAGAACTTTTTTTTTTTTTTTTCCTGGAGATTGTGGAGAATAAAGGAATAAGCCCTTTTGTAGAGATGATCCTAACTGTGAAGCAAAAAGGAAACCACAGACTTGGCAATTCTGCCAGGCTGTTAGGCTGACAAACTGTGGAAGTAAGATGGCAACAGTGTAAAAAAAGGCAATGGCTTCTCTCAAATTCCTTTAAAGTTCTCTTTTTCACCCTGTTTCACGTGGTAAATTAGTCCCAGGCTCCAGCAAGTTTTCACCCTGTAGCATTATGCTACATAATGCTACATAAGCATAATAAGCATTATATATGTTCTTGCAAGCAATAGGCTACTGGAATATTTAATATTACATCGTGGGATATCTTCGGCGCACCCCAATTTATCAAGAAACACAGACGGATGAAGACTTTAAGTGGCTCTTTAAATATCTGTATTTCGGCTCCTCTCACAGTCTTGTTCCGGTGGGCAAGGTGATAATATTAAAAAGACTAAGCAGGTCGACTTTGGAAAGTGAGAGAGACAAGACTTGGAAAAACAGAAGCAGAAGGAAACTTCTAAAAAATGAACAGGCTTAAATGCTCCATAGTAAATACACGAGAGAAGGAGCAAGGACTGGTAGATAATGTCCAAAATACATTCAAACAGTATCCAAGCCCAGGCACTGCTACAGCTATTAAAGTCAGGCGAGATCTACTCTTTGTATAGAACTTTTACATGAAAAATGAGCATCAAAACAATAGCCTTCATTACAACTCTGCCCAACTTTTAAAATGAAAGATAAATTTTCCATGAAAAACAGCAGTGCCTGGAGAGGGCACTACTGAGCACCTAACATCCACCCTGCAATTTTTATTGATGTAAAACATCCCATTTTCCTTAAAAAAAAAAAAGGGCATGGATTTGCGTGCATCAAATAGCAGCTTTCAAAACCATATTATTAACTGCAAATGATAAGAAAATGCCAACAGAAGGACAGCAAAGGGCTTTGGATATGCAACATAGATAAGTCACCCATATTCATTAGGAAGAATAAAAGGTTTCTCCTTCATATGACTGTATCTGTTAAGGCACACATGGAAACCACTGAGATCTCAGCTAGGGAACTGAGCTTGACCTACCACAATTTAAAAGAAGCAAGATAACTTAAAATGAAGTCAGCCAACAGGAATCAAAATGAGGGGTTTCAGAAAATGCAGTCACTGAAGAAAGATTAGAAACATATGGAAAACTTAATTCTCAGAAAGGATGGAAAAAATCTAAAGTGAGAAAGGTTTTCATTAAAACTAAAAGAAACACATGGGCTGGGTAGGATATAAATCAATCAGAATAATGCTGTTTGGAAAGGCTGCCAAATTTCTCTCTGTGGCAGTGTTTAATGGCAAGTCAAACAAGTATCGGGAAGCAAAGCTATATATATTTATGTATATGTGATCTTGCCTCAGAGCAGAGAGATGGAACAGATGACCTCCACCAGTCTACAGTTTTATGGTCTCTGATTTGAATAAACACAAATTCCAGGGGAAACCTTTTAAGAGGACAATTTTGACTGGTGTTTACTTAAAGGCAATGTGAAAGACCGAGATCTCTCACTAGTTTTCACCATCTTAATAAAGAAATTTCTTTCACAGATTAGTCCTAGGTGGATTATTTAAACTGATAAAAAATTTTTATCGGGAAATTTAATTTCCAGCTTGTTCTGCATGAAATATTAAGAAATGCTGCATGTATTCAGCAGAGAAACCAGCTGTCAAGCAACTTCTTGGCCTTTCAGATAATTTTCTTAATCTGGTCATCAGAGTGCTGACTGTTACACAGGTGAGAAAAACACCAAGAAGCAAAGGAATCATTGTAAGGAATGTGTATATTTAATGGTCTTACTCTTGGCTCCTCATGCTGAGGAGCAAGCATGCGATGTGTGAGAAATAGGGGAGTACCAGGACAACATTTAAGACCAGTACTTTTTTATATGAATGGAACAGGAAGGAGGCAACATAACAGCGTGATGTATCTCCTTGCTTAGTCTCAAGCAAGTCTCTCTATTTTGTGCTGCACCTTTTTTACATCTGCGATCGTTCAGCTCAACAGGTCACTACAACTGAGAGGAACCTTCAGCCTTCACAAGGCAGCAGCAGCTCCTCCACGTTTGATCCAGAGAGATGTCCATGTCCCACAGATACAGAGAAAACAGGCAACTTGGCCGGCCAAAGAACGACATGTTCATTTGGTAGACATTATGCAATTACCTATTTCAGAATACATCACGCATGCATGGCAGACACACAGCTTAATCCGCCTTGGCTCGAAGTAAAAAGGATTAATCTGAATTTTTAACGTCCGTTTTCCAACGTTCGCTTCTACTTCCTTATGGCACCTGTGGCAGTACCAAGACAATAACTACATACAACAAACAAAAGCAACGTTTCTCTGCACACCGCCAAAGCAGCACTGCATTTAAGCAGCCCAGCTTTGCCTACATAGCAGGCACAGAACCTAGAGATAAGAGCTTAGCTCCTTCCAACAAGAGCTAGCAAGCCCTGCCACCAGGCAGCTCAAACAGAGTGACAGGCCGCCAGGTCCTGAGCAAACTTAACAGCCACCGGCTCAGAGACATCCTCCTCCCAACACTGTTTTACAGCGGAGAAAAATCCTCTCTGCGGCAGATGTGGCCATTGAGAAAACGGGAGAACTACAAGGTAGAAATATTTCGTCAGTATCTAATGCTAAGAAAGTGGGATTCCTCCATTAACCAGTATCTTGCCAAAATGCGGACAAAAAGACCTCTTTGGGTTCACTACCTGCTATTTATCTCCTAAAATGAGTATTTGCAGGCAGGACAAATAAAGAATTTACTTAAAACTGAAGATGACAAACCTGAAAAAAAAGACCTGCTGACCAGAGAACAGCCTATTACAACCACATACAGAGCTAATTGAACATACAGACCATGTGGCCAAGACCAAGCACCTTTTTCACTGCTTATACAGTGTGCTATGCTTCAGGGGCTGAAAATTACTGCTCTTCTAATGCATATGATGGTACAACTGTGTTTGGAGATGATGGTCAGAACAGGATGAGTTTAAACTCATTAACTAACCTTAACAGCATTTCTTAAGAGCAAATGAAAGACGTTATGCAATTCGTTATTGTGCTTTTTCACTCAGATTATAGACATTAGATTTAGAAGAGATCTACTAAATCCCATCTTCCACGGGCCATAGAAATACTTTCTCCCAGAAGTATAGTAGCTTCTACTCAAAAGAACTGAAACATTTGCCATAAACACGACTGCACATGATTAATAGAACACAGTCTACAGACAGCTTTGAGATTGTGCAGGATTTTCCCTTTTGCTTCTTTCCAATTCATAATTTCTGTGCAGATGATGTCTGGTTTACCATCCCTGGAGAGGAAAACAGTTTCTCTGATCAAGCTACGAGGGCTGCTTAAAAAAAATAAAATAAAAGTTTCTGTTGCTTTTGTAATTAATTGCTGCTACGGTAATTCCATTTTCTACTGCATCTAGATAACATTACCATGCTATACCCCGCAGTTTCTTATACGTAGTCTCTGGAACACCTAAGGATTTTCACAGTAATGGCAATCAACACACTGAGTCCCTCCTCCTGTGCCTGTTTGCGTTTTAAATATATGTTTCCTTTGTCTTCAGATCACTGTATTTCTTTGCTTTTTTGGTCTTCAGGCGGAAACCAGAAATCACGGTAAGGCTATTTGGTTTTGAGCAAATCAAAATGTAATAAGGGGACTTTCTAAAGTGGGAGTTAATTCTGCATCTGTTTCAAAGCTGTAAGTATCTCCACGTCTCATCTTTTGGGGAGTATTCATACAACAAAGCTTTTCTTGTTCATGTTGAACAAAAAGGACTTCATTTTCTGTCTTCCTTTCATAAGACTGCAGATCTGGAAAGTGCCAAATTCAGTCAAGAAAGTACTGTCTGGTTCAACACCCTGCCTGACAGATTCTAATGGCTTCAGAACAGCGAGGGTAAGAGGGAATTTGAGGAACTCCAAGAAAACAGAATTAAGGAAAAAGGTTGTCTTTTCCTCTGTCAGTCAGAAATTATCTTCGGGGAGGAAAAACGTAAAAGCATTTTACTGTGTTCCAGCTTCCTTCTTAAAGCTTGGCCTATAAGTCAGCGTCTCCTCATGCTGAGGTTAATGGGTGTCAGGTGACGGTATTTAGAGTTACAGGACAGAGCCCATGACAGGATGAGATCCTGTCTAGCCCAGTGCAATCAGAAAGAAAGGCTGCTCTCAGTTCCCTCTCCCTGACACTGCAGAGCCTGGCACAGGCCCAGCGCATCCGGCTGCACATCTCCCCGCGACGCGCACGTGGGCGGAAGCCGGTCGGGACTGCCCCTGCCGCCCTTTCTCACGCCTTTACCCAAACCACTGGAGTAAGATACATACATTATTAAATTAATTAATGAATAAAGGCAAATGGGCAAATGATAATCGATTGCTCACAGGCGAACAGCTACGAGAAGCGCGGGAGCGGGCAGGGAGCGTCGCGGGGGTTTGCGTCTTACCGCATGACGAAGTCGGCTCCGTCTATTTGCCGGCCGCAGCCGCTCCTTTTCAGGATGCCACCGTTTCCCACCACGGAGCATTTCTTCAGCGGCAGCTGCAAGGGGGTAGCCTAGCAACAGAAAACAGGGGCGGATTTTAGGGGGAGAACACACAGCAGCTTTGTGCGAGGCGCGCCGGGAGAAGCCGGGCGGCTGGCAGGGCTCCACGCGAGGAAAGAAAAGGCAGGATTAGGAGCTGCGGGAAAAAGGAAAATGTACACGAGTCAGCAAACAGGCGGGAATAGGGCCCTTCTATCCCTGCTCCCCCAAACCAGATTGCAACAAATCCGCAATGCAAAGATAACAATATTCCTGCAGGAGCAAAACTGCATAGTTACAACGTCCCGATGCATGTGCTGATCGAGATACGCAGAATGTATCCTCCACTGAAGCTGCAAGGACACGGGGAAAAAAGTAGAAACAAGAGTGGTGGAAAAACACCCACGAAAGCCACGTCCTCGGGCTCGCGCGGAGCCGGCAGCCGCAGGGAAGGCAGCAGGCGCTGGGCACCGCGCGGGCACGGGAGGGGACCACGCGCCACCCCGGCTCTCCTCACGGCTCTGCAACCCCAAAGCCTCAGGCAGAGCCACTCCGGGCTCCACGGCAGCCGCCCGGGCACAGCAGAAATTAAAACAGGGTCACGTTAACCGTGTAGGAGCCCTGGCAGCAACTTAGTGTGGTAGCAAGGTGCAAGGTCAAGCTGCCAGGCTGTCCGTGGTCAATATGGCCTCAAATGCAGTGATATGTTACATTTATACAGTCTTCTTCCTTCCAGAGGATCTCAAAACTAGATGTGGGACATTTGCCTGTCAGTTCCTGAGTTGTTCACCTACAGAAAAGTTGGGACAGCTTTCCCAGCACTTGCAGTTTCATTTAAACAGCATATAGCCATCCCGTACATCAGTGTAGCCCAGGACATTAATAAAGAAAATAAAAAAATAATAAAAAAAAGGGCATGGGAATTCAGAGCAGCGTGATACTGTTGTGAGAACAAGATGTGCCTCCGATAGCAGGCTTAATATTCTCCTCATGCCAAATTTGTGCAGGGAAATTTGCATTTATCAAGCCTGCCAAGACTTGACTTTGCAGCAGGGACAGAAGTGACTGTGCCAGCCTGCGAGGACGCAGAGGCCCCCGCGTGTCCTGAGGGGCACGTGAGAGAGGTGGCAGCACTCACCAGGCTTAAATACTGCAAGAGGTGCACAGGGCAGCATCCAGCACCGCATAACGTAGTCCCCAGGCACGACACGGTCCAGAAAACAGACCCGGTGCTGCAGCTCCGCGGTTGTCGGGACTTCTTTGTTACTCTGTCACATTCCCTTTCCTCCTTACGCGCAGCTGGATTCAGGGTTTCTGTCTTTCCTCGGCAAACTCAGCTCTGTTTGGCTGACATGAAGCTACAACCTGCTTTCTAATGAAATGAATTAAATCGTCCTGCGTCTCGTACTCCTGGCTTAACCTATGCCAAGGTAGAAAAAAATCAGTTTCAGCGTCCCAAGGCCCAGCAGCCGGGACTGAGCATGCGGCTGCGTCCTTCCCCTGCCTCTGCCTTCTGGAGGCCGTTTTTCAATTTGCACATTTATTGAACCAGGACTGTATCTTGGAATTCAAAGGGCATCTCATTTCAGAGGTGACCCTGATCAAGCGAGAGCCTATAGGCTCACCGCAGGAAAGAAAAATGGGAGGAGATGTGGAAGAGGAATAAATTTCATAAATAACTGTGCCTTTCTTACTCAAGGGTTCCTTCCAAGACAGTTAGTTCTGCAAAGACAAGCCCGTGACAAATCACAAAGGCAGCAACCCTTAACTCTTATATTTACGAAATGTGGACATTATGTCCTGTAACTCATGCGGCGTTGGTACATGTTGAATGCTTTAAGCCCCCTCAAAACCCACTCTTTAGCCACCCCGTGCTAAGTACTGGAAAATCAGGACACTGCACAGACACCAGACAGTATTTATGGGCCCTTGTTTAGCTTAAAGCCTCAACAGAGGCGGCTTCCAGAAGGAAGCAAGGTGCAAGTTTGCAGAAGCTCACGACAGACATCGTGCAAACTCTCACACTCCAGGGCTTGGACGGCGGGCAGACTGGAAAGGCCTACGGATTAAGTGTCCCTCCTTTTTGGAGGCATTTCAGCTGCTTTTAGCTTAAGGAGGAGTAATTGCTTAAGATGCCCCAGAGAAACCTGTATTTGTTATCTTACACATGCCCTTTCTTCAAGCTCTTGAGTGCACTTGATCCGCAATATCGCTGTCTGCTGGGAACTCTGCTCTGAGCCTGTTTTGCCATCGACCCATCCGGTCACACACAAATCACCCACGTCGCCCACAAGCCAGCGTGAACCACGCGGTTCCTTGGTCTCTCTCCAAAAGACAAGGCCACCTTCTGCCTCCCAAGGAACAGGCTTTGAAACCACCAGGACATGCCCAGCCTGCAACCCACGTAGCAGCAGCACACACTTCCCTCCACAGCTGGGGGATGCCCATGGCTTGGACTGCAGGGACAGCGGCTCTTCATCCGCCAGAGCGCAGCTCCCTGCTAAGCAAATCTCCAGTTCTTGGATAACGTCATCTCGTGGGGACCCAACTGCCACTTATGTCAAATGATGGTAGAAAGCTCAGCTGCTTTCCTGCTTACAGCTGGGAAGCAGCCTGACAAAGGCCTGCCTGGGATTGCAAGGCTGTGGCAAAAGCACTTCTGTTAGTACCAGCTTCCTAGAGCTGCGTGGCCTTCGCTGTCATTTCATTAACACATTTGTTATTGTCCTCATTGATAAAATTTAGCTGAACAGCCAGCGACTTGTGAATGGACTAGAAACTCTGCACAGCGTTAGTTTATCTAGCTTAAAAAAAGAAAATGTAAAAGTAAGTGACTGGCCCACACTCATTTTTGCTAATATTCTTAACTAAAAATCCCCAAACCCTTACATATTCGGAATTGGTCCTATTTTTGCTTTAGCTTCCCGGGTTCAAACCTATGAAACCCCACTGGTAAGCAATGAAGATGCTCTAGTGCATACTGATGTAGATGAGAGAAGAACCTCCACCTCCCCCTATGATTTCTATGACAAGAACGTACACAAAGCAATAGATTAAAGACTCCCAATTGAATATGGGATTAATTTAACAAAGCATCTATCCAGCAATTCACTGATTAGTTTCATCATTCATCTAAGCAGAAATAAATCATTGTCATCAGTTCAAAGAACATTACACAGTACTAACAAAATAAAAAATAAAATTTATTTCAGATAATGCTATTCTAATTCACTTTGATTTCATTGTTATGTTGTTAATGCATTAATTTTTGCCCACTCACTGCCAAAGGCTTTAATCAGCAACCAAGTCTTTACTGGGAAAACAAGACAAAAATGCAGTGTTCAGCCTCTGATTTAATGCTGAAGATGTCAAAGCCACTGAAAACACCCAAATACCAAACTACAATAAAACGGCCTTTTAACGTAAGCGTTTCTGGATTTGCAGAGAACACTGAGCTTTTGCATCCTCATGGAAATGACGCAGTCCGGCTGTTTTCCTATGGACCAGGATACTTAGTGGTATCCTAAGAGTTAAACAGAAGCCAAATGCATCCCGTAAGGTTGTTTTTCTGTGCCTGTGTGTAAGGAAGCAGCTGGCACTCTGAATGCGTCAGCCCCAGGTAGGGTGGGTGGCAAAGGCTCCTTGTTCCCGTTCCCAGTGTTTACAAATCATCTCTGCTCTGCTGGGCCTTTTGTTCCTCCCACCGAGCTGTCAAGGAGGGAGAAGTGACGGCTTGAAGGCAGCGGGCTCCAAACCCCCTCCAAACCACAGAGCCAGGGACAGCTCCCATGATTTTCATTAAAACTGGATGCTGTTACCTAAAAAGGTCTCTCATGCAGTAACAGCTGAAATTTTCTCTTGCACCTTTCTTTCCAGCCTGGCGCTTCTAGTTGGAGCTCCTGATTGAAATTGCAACACAAAGTTTGAAATGCATCTAAGATTTCTGTAATAATTTAG
>NW_010589945.1:328182-355888 GCF_000705375.1 Tinamus guttatus
CACTTTCTGAAATAATTACAAAATATCCTACTAGCTGCAGGACCATGGAGCCCGCTTTGCCACAGCGCTCCCCTGACAGTCAAGTCCAGCCTCAGCAAAGGACATAATAAAAATCTCTGGTCAATTGAGAAATATTGTAAGCAATCAAGAGAAATAATAGAAGAAACTTTAATCAACAGTTTGACAAATACAGCCTTTTTCCTGATGATGATGCGTCTAGAAACAACTGCGAACTTTCCCAAACTTATTTGTAGTCTGAAGCTATTTTCTTTAGGTTTCTTGTAGACCATTTGCAAAAAGGTGATTATTGACAAGAAGCTCACTGCAAGCAGGCATTTTTTCCACTTGGTGACATTATTCATGAGGAAACTTTTGAAGAGATTTGGAGCAGGTGGGGAATCATATTTTAGTAATTTGAAATAATTTACTTGAATTTATTAATTGGACACTTTAAAGTACAACTGAAATGCAACAAAATCAGAAGAAGCTTAAAGAGCTCATTATATTTTGTCAAATTAAAAAGTTCAAAACTAAAATTTGATTTTTTTCATGAAATGTAGTCTCTCCTTTCCCTCCAAAATACTTTTTTTTTTCCTTTTTTCCACAAAATAACACTTAACATGTTTTTTGAAAGGTGGGGAGAGGAGCTTGGAAATTCATCTGCATTCTTGCTTTAAGCTTTTGGCAACAAATGAAAACAAGCAAACAAACTTTGCTTAAACAGGTCAATAGCACGGTGTGTTTGCTCTTTGGTGGCAAAGGGCTCTGCAGTTTGGAAACTCTGGGGGAAGAACAAGATGGGAACAAATGAAAAAGCATTCTGGAAAATGTTTGAGACCAAGATATTTTCTATTCTCTACCTTAAAAACAGATGCCTTGTAGTTCAGTTTTCTCTCACATGGTTTTGAGTTACTTCCTGACTCCTCTTCCCGTTTACTCATAGCATCTAAAAAGGCTGCGAGAACGTACAGAGCCCTGTTTTCTTCCACTTGAATCAGAAAGGATGGTAAGCATCAGTCCTGCTTTCGTCCTTCCTCACTATATCTCAAGCGGGCCACAGCTACACGGCTGAACGAAGAGGCGAGTCCTGAGGGAAAGGCCTCCTGAACTCAGACCCAATCTTGGTGTAGTATGTGGCCTATGGTGGGGAGTCACCCACGGCCTCAGCGTCCAACCTGAGCCGTTACCGTCGGCTTATTCCGAGTTTTCCCATTCATTTTGGCTAGAGGAGAGTGATCCTCACCTCTGAATGACACAGCGGTAGATCCTCAGCCACGGAGCCAAACTCACTGGCTAAAACTGAAAACTTCAGGCCTATGTCCAAAGCTGGGAACACACAGAGCTGCTGCTGTTAACAACTACACCTACATCTTCACCTATATGCAAACGCAGCCTTTGGCCTCCTAAGTGGCGCTGCAGACCACAGCAGGTAACGAAGCAAAGCTGCTGTCAGGAAAAATCTAATTTTAACAGCAATCGGGCTGCATTATCCGAGAGCTGCAGGCAACACTACGCTGGTACATCTGGGAGACGAGCTGTAGTTGGGATCTCCCTCACACCGCAGAGGGGCAGCAGGACAGGCCTCGTCCTGCGAAGGGAACACCTCACGTCATCACCCGTCCTTCGGATATGGATAAAAAAACAACAGTGGTTGCTCTCAGGGCGGGGAAAAGTTTTACTTTCTGTAATACTGCATTTCTGTTTCAAAACATTAATTTTACAAATCAATAGCAAAAATGAGACAGGGGAGGGGAAGAGGAGGAGGCTGCACATCTGGCAATTGGGAATTTTTGGTTCCTGGAAAATTCTGCAATTTCAAACTTTGCTCCTACAAGCTGAAAGTCAGAATGCTGAAATTTTTCACACAGTGACTTCCCCCCATCCCCCTTTTAACATGTTTTTCATTTTGTCTATCAAAAACTTAAAACTAAAAAGAAGTGGGAATACAGGAAAAAAAAAGAAAAATCTATTGATGCAGTAGGAATTTTATATATATAAAATATATATACACACATTACATTGCAAAAACAGTAAAATATCTAACATTACCAAAACCTTCTAAATCTTTTCACTTCAAAGAAAATTTGAAAACCAAAGAATTGATACAAAAAGTTTATTTTAAGGAAATAGCACTTTTCAGTGAAAATGCTCTTCACCAAAAGATGTTGAACCAGCTGTAATAACTTTATGCGCACAAACTGTTCATAAGAGTAATATTCCATTTTTTATTTTTCACATTCAGTAACAAATGACTTTTTACATATTAAGGCCCGAGATCCTTGCATCATTTCTTCATCGTAAGTCTCCACTGAGGCACAGCAAGCTTATTCTATTCCATAAAACATGGCAAGTTTCCCATTTGGAGTTACTTTATGCTGTAAGTTAACAACTGGTTCAGGATTGAGAAGAGACATCTTCTTCAAGCACAAACTGGCTTAAATCCAGCAGACTGATGTGGATGGAGCTTTTTTCTTTTTTTTTTTTTAATCCTAAAGGAAATATTTTTTTCGATTATATCAACATAGCTGTGGCCCTTTACATTCCTGTTCCATCCCCTGAGCATTTCAAGGTATAACCCACCCTAAAGTGCTTTTAAGCTGTTGAATACTTCTGAAAGGAATATTCATCTTCACAAAACTGCTTGCCAGTTGCAACTAAACTAATAGAAACCATTCTTCAAAGCAGAGGGCCTGACACATTTGGTCTAGTATTTTTCTAGAAACAGGCAGCATGCTAGAAAATAACTTAATTTAAGAATTCACTACTAGTAAGTCTTCCTAAGCTTTTAAGCCTAACAGGGTTTCATCGGATAGAGGTTTACAAAACTCCTCTGGGCAAAATATATAAGAATAACAAACCAAGCTACAAAAAATTCTTCTTAAAAGGTATGTGATGGTGGGAATAGCTGTGAGTAGCATCTGCCAGCAATGAAGTATGGAATAATACTTCTAGAACTGGTCCTGGAATTGCTTTTCAGAACTGTTTTAGAGTTGGAATACCATAGAAATTTAGTTTTTCCCCCCACACCCACAAAATCTAGCCATCACTTTAGACCAAGGGACCCTGAAGTCCCAACTCATTATTAGCTCCTGTGTCCCCCATGTTGCCTTTCCAACCAATAAACTTTGGAAATAGGCCTGGGAAGTGGGAAGCTGCTGGCTCCTCGGATCACAACTCCTCTCTAATCAGCATTTACCTCTCTGAAGGAGCCTATCTAATACTCCACAATTTTCTCTGGAAGAATGCGGGGCAATAATCTCCAGATGTTTGGCTTTTCTTTAACTTACAGCAAAATAAAACAGATCTGTATCCATGTACAAAAGTCAATATAATAATGTGATTGTTTAGCATCAGTTGATATATTAATTAAAAATACAAGAAGCCTAGATCAGTATTACAAATTCCCAGCACTCAGTAAGGCTACTCTTATCCAAAACACATTTCCTGAAAAACATCAAACCATGTCTATTATTATAAACACAGCCAGATGGCAAGCTCACATTGCTTGCCATCAGTAAACATCATTAACTTGAAAGTAACTTGGATACCTTTAAACAAACTGCCATCGCCCCTTAGCTAAACACACTGAAACTGAAGTAATTCTAGATGAGAATTCAAAAGGGACCAGGAGTTACTCCAGGTAATTTCCATGGGAGCAACTGAGGTAAAATTCTAGTTCTCTAGACACTTTTTAAGGTAACCCCGCCAAATTCTACTGACATCAAGGGAACTGATGAGTTTGAGCTTGGATCTAAATACAGGCCAGAAGTTGCCATTTCAAACAGTTTAAAGAGATGGATGCCAATAATATTGGCAGGTCTCTAAGTGCTCTGCGAGCAAAGCCCGTTTCCCTCAAGATTCACCTCTGCGTTCTGCAGCGTTGCCAGTTCTCATAGTGTCATCACACGTCTTGCCAGACTTGATGTTTTATTTAAAGTGACAGCTCTGAGGACACAGGATTATGTAAGAGGCTCAGGCCTCGTTTAACGAAGGCAGGAGTCGGAGTTTGAAACCTAGGTTTGTGAGCGCAATCAGCAACTAAAATACAGACACCACCTTTCTAAAATAGCCAGCCTTTATCATTATTTTAAAAATCAAGAAGGGCTTCTCAATCTCATGAACTTTTTATATCTGAAGGGACCCATCCTGGAAAGTGACAGGGCAATATTAACATACAGGTCACTATTTCATAATATTCGCATCTATTCGCACCACAGAAGTAAAAAAGCAGACGAGAGAATTTTGTATTGAGAAATGAGGATAACACCATTTCTTACACCATGCTACCATTGCATATATTAATATATTGATAATTAAAGTGACAGAGCAAAGCTACTAACCTGTGGGAAGAGCGAGTAAGTTGCATTATCAATAGTGAAAGAATATAACAATTCCCCGTCAAACCAGAGATTCTTTCCCATGGGGGAGTTCTGCTTTGTCATGGCAAAGAGCTGGCCAGGGTCACAACATTCTTCCAGTAGTTTCCTAAGAAAGGCAAGAAGAAGGAAAAAAAGGATTAATTGGCACGTCCTCTCTGAAGACCACCTTTAGCTGACGCTCCGGGCACCTGAGATCCGGCCGTTCTCAGACGCTGTTCGGAAAGCCAAGCATTTTCCCAGTTACCTGAGGAAGAACTGCTGATTCTATACTGTGCATCAGAACAATAAATACTAATGGAGAACTCAGAAAATTAGAATATTTAGAAATTCATAGTTTAATTGTGCAACTTCAAGTTGTTTTTAAACACACAGAGAAGAGCCAGAAATCACATTTTTATTCTGGAAAGTCTTAGTAAAAATGTGAGCCATCTGTTCACTTGAGTGGCATAAAATGAGAACAAGATTTATTTTTAAAAAAAAAGTGCTTTTCAACCACTTTTAATTAATAAAAATCCCCAGTCTCCAAAACACACAGAAATCAGAGAAAAATCCCATCTGAAGTGTAAGAAAACTTACTCAAAGAGTAGTTATGTAAGCTAAGTATGGAAACATATGGCCACCCTCTCCAGTTACTCAATATCCTTGCTACTCTCAGAGCTGTATTAGAGCCTGCTTTCTAAGTGAAGTCCAACTTGAGTCATCCATTTGCTACATATATATTTTTGGGTACTATACTTCTTGCTTCCTCACCGAAACTGTATATCCCAATTCGCCCACACTTCCCCGAAATAGTTGTTATTGAGCTTGACTACAAATCTGAAAGCTGCCTAGGTGTTTGAAACTTGTATTGAGCAAAAATTCTGTACTGCAGCCTGCTCAGCAATTCATTTCCTACAACTTGCATGATGAAAAGCTTTAGACATCAACAAAGTAAGAATATAGTATCTTTCTATAGACAGCATGGCAGTCTCTCTCTAATGCAGGGGTGATCCTCATATCAATGTTTATATACAATAGATACATGCAAAATATCCATTATAAAATGTCATTTTAGCATAGTAATACATGGATATTTCTTATTGTATACATTTAGTATTTAAAGGGACTCCTAAACAGACTGAACTCATCTCCAGTGGCTGCCGAAGAACTGAAGGTGGGATGCAGAGAAAGAACAGTTATTAGAGAACAGTTATTACAGATTGCTTAAATGCTTGCTATAACTTTTCTCCCTTGCTAAAGAGAAGTCTCTATTTAAAAGAAGTGGTTCACACAGACGTTTGTCATTCACAAAAAAGTTTCACAACTGCTTTTCTTCTGTAAAAATGCATACTAAAAAGATTGATGTTTTCCCCTTCAAAAATGTTATTTTCCATAAAGTCACACTTTTCTGTTACTGTGTGAACACCATTTTCCATACACGTTCCAGCTGAAAACTGCTTAGAACATTAGAGTGGATTTGTCTTCCTCTTTGCAAAAACGGAGACAACGTTAAAGTGTTGCACAACAACAACAAAAAAGTCTAAGCCATAGCTGTTTCTGGGGATGTTTACCATTAAAGTGCTGCTTGCAGAGCTGTTTCACCTCCGTTCTGACAAGGAGACACAATAATGTGCTACCGGGGAGGTCATTTCCTTCGCTAGACATGCCTTGGTCAGCCCACATCCACCACAGGAAGGCTTCCCCTCGGCCTTCTGCAGATGCTCGGATAAAGCCTTCATCTCAGTGCTGTGAAGTTGAAACCAAAGGAAATTTGAAATTCCTCGCCAAATTGTCTTTGCAAAACAGGTTTCAGAGGGGCAGAACAGAATGTTGTTCCAGGTGAGCAAGAAAATTTTTGGCTTTCCATGAACTCCAGTCTGCAGCCTCTGGAAGGCTATTTAACTCGTCATCAACAAGAAAGAAATGCATTTTTGCCTCACTTTCCCTCGTTTTCATTGTATTTTCTACCTCACTGCAATTTTTTCCAGGAGTGACTGCCTCGTACAGCAACTAGCATAAGGCAGTCCAAGATCAGCTAATAACTATATTAAAAAATTAAGATTTCCAAGCAAAAGCCTACAACTAATTCCTTCACTGGAAGTCAGGTCTGAGCAAGAAGCATAAAAATAACAGACAATTCGGTGAAAACCACGTAGGGAATGCCTTATACTAACAAACTTTTCCTCAGCCAGGGCAAGCTGATGAATAAAAATCATACAAAGAGCTGCTCTTCCCCTTCACCGCTCCACCATCGAACTAGGAATATATGCCTACCATTTTCTCTCCCCAGAAGTGCATTCTTCCAGGTCTCATACAATCTTTTATTAATAACCCTCTTCTGAAAGGCACAAGGAGTCTCCTCAAAGGTCCAGAGAGATGCAGGTCACTAGTTTAGACATTATGCACAAACACTCTGTGCGCTCACATGTGCTTTATTCCACAGGATCGCAATCATGAACAGCTAAAATATCACACTAGAATTCACAGATCTGCAGGAGGTTTTAGCCAAGGATTTCAATTCTTTGCAAGCATCTGTTCAATTACAGGATGAGATTTGGAGTCAAAAGAACTTCATCTCCAATTCAGTAGAGATGTGTAAGAGAAATATTACATAACTTGATTATTGGTATTCAAAAAGTATTTGGGGTACGTAGCTCTGAGAGCTCTTAAGGGACAAACCCCACGCACGAGAGAAGCAGAAGACCTACCTGAGGATCTCACTTGAGGCCTCTACAACTTCAGCCTGACTTGAGACACCAGGAAGGGCACCAGCCCTAAGTGGCTCCTGCACATCAGCTTGAGCAGCAATCCGTGCATGAGGCAGCAGCTGAACGTCAATTTGGAGGTGTCACCCATGTCCCCAGGATCTCCTCTGCTGAGGATTTTTAGCAGCGGGTGCTGCACGTTGAAGGCTGCAGAGAAAGGTTTGGTGCCGAGGACCCCCACGCCACGAAGCGCTCCCGCGACTGACTGCGGCCTAGCGCTGGAGCGGCCTCACAGAGAGACCCTCACACACAAAGCCAAAGGGAGGCTCTGCTTGGGCTCAGGAGCACCAGCTTTTTCTTCACCCACTATTTGAAAATGGTAACAAGAAACGTGATTTATTACTATTATTACTACTCTAGTACAGCCTGGCTTTAATGGCAGCATTAAAACAATGACCAAGGTTCAGGCCTAGTTTGAGCTAAAAACAGCTATTTGAGGCAACCAGACTGTGGCCAGCTCCCTGGCCTTAACTGCTATAGCACCAGCCTACATCCAGCGATTTCAATGTGGAGTCACACGTTGACAGCACAAGATCACAGCACATGGGCTGGCAAAACCTCCTTTTGCTCATATTTCAGTTCACATTCACCTTAACTTCCCATATTTTTCTTTGGAATTAACCAACTCTGAACACTCAAGAGGAAAAACTCATGGGCCTTCTGAGTCCCAGATGGCACTCAGCCCAAACCACCCTCCTATCCACCCAACCAAGGGGTTGTAGCCCAAGTATAGGGGGCTCTTTTGGGTTCAGTAGGGTAGGTTTGGTCAGCTCTGTTGCAGTCAAATCGCTTAACTACTTCTAGCTACATATCATGTGGCAAAGGCCACTTGGTTTGGCCACCTCCAATACCCTTAATTTCAAAATCTAATACCGAAATTCTCTTAAATCTCCTTCAAAGTAATGTGTCCCTAAGATAACATGTTGCAAGATTCTTTTTGTGGCAGAAGAAAAATGACGGTCACTAATAAAAGGTTAAAATCTTTCCTTTTACCAGTTTGCGCTCAGCTGGGAGTTTGAATTTGTCTCAGTTTAGCTGCTAGCAAAAATCTTTTTGCCTCCCTCCAACCCCCCCCCCCTTGCCTTCTGATGAGTGGAAAAGATGGAGTTTCCTGAATCTCCTGCTTAGAATAAAGCTTTTCACTCCTTTTGTCATTCTTGGGACTGTTCTTTCTTCTTCTTCAAAATTTACCTCTAAATATTCCAAACCTGCAAGGAGTATCTCGAGCACAGTCACCCCCTGCCAGCTGCAGGGACAAAACGACCTCTCCGCTATTACCCATGTGTTCCACGTCTGAAGCCAGGCACACAGGACTGATGAACTGTTTAGCCCTCTTTTTCACTGTCGGTGCTCCTCTGAAGGGGGGCAGCCATCTGTAACTGCAGCCTGAGCTCCGGTTTGCTGGATGTGAGATTTCATATTTGGCTTTACGGAGACTTTGTGAGCTGAGGAGGTCACCCCGACTGCTCCGCATCACGCGCCTGGCCTCCTGCAGCAATTTCTGCCCTGCTCTTTTCCTCAGCTGCAAAATTTTTCAACAATATTTTGATGCGCTCTTCCAGATCACCAATTCAAAGAAATACGAAGGGTCAAGAACCAATCCGTGTAAGTTCACATTTGGACACAACCTGAACTCACCCATTCAGCGATGATCATGAAACAACAACATAAAAAATTACCCTTGACTGGTACCCTATTTCCAGCAATGGCTGGTGCTTACAGCTAAAAACAGTCCTCTTATATAGCCACGTAAGGCCTAGCAGGCAGTGCTTTAGAGACTTCCCGAACTACCACTATGTAGTATAGATGTAGTACTTACACCTTGAGGTTAGTTTGAAGAAGCCACTGAAGCTTTGAACAGCTTATGGGGCTTCAAGCGCCTCAGTATTCCAGGTGTTCAAAGCCTGCCCCTTAGACAGGATAGAAGAATTGTAAGGAAACCTAAAGCAGAACATAATGTTCTTCTCTTGTAGGTAGATTCTGGGCGATCAGATCCTCCAAGTCACACAACACAGAGTCACACAGTCTCTTTCGCATCAAAACCAAACCTGGCTCCAGCTCTGTCAAGTATTTTGGCACCCCTGTTCTCTACAGCACAGTGACAGTTGGGATGAAGTTTACAACTACCCTTAACACAATTATTCAGGAAAATGAACTTAAAGTTGTCTAAGAACAAGAGAACAGTCAAAGCAAATGTTCTTTATACTCGCAAGAGCACACAAAACCATTTTGGGAGGAAAAGCAATATTTAAACTAATAATATCTTACTAATATCAAGATATTTGCCAGAAACAACATCCAGAGGCATAAGACACATAAATCAAGAATACACTGCTCTGTACAGATTCATCTGGGAAAACCCCATAGTTCTTTAAACCTGAAGAACATGTCTAAACGCAGTAAAAAGGAAATATGGAAGAGCAGACACCACAGAGCAGAACAGAGCAGTAATCTGATTCACTTCCCAGTCAAGCTCTCTGCAGTATAACATCTTACGAAAACTAAAGCCGTTAGTGTTTTTCTCCCCACATTTATCTTTTTTTTATTTCTTTTTATGAAGCTTCCAACAACTTCAGTACTCCCTTTAGCAATTGCTGGCACCCAGGTTTTAAGAGATTCGTGTAACATTTCTCCTTTCCTCCCCAAGAGAGGCAACATATGAGGTTAATAAAAAGGTCACGGGCAGAAGCAAACTGCTGCCAGAGGCTACCACCTGCATGAAAGGCAAGAGGCTGCAGAGGCCACAGACACTTCTCGAAATATCAGCAGTTCATGGAAACCACATTCATTAGCTTAGCAGCCCAGCTGCAGGTGACTAAATTCAAAGCAAGAAGCATGAAATTTCTAAAACAAAATATTTGGTTAATTTGCTGAAAAAAAGCCAAACTAATAGCACTGGGGTACCCTTTCCAACTTTCCTTCAGCCTTTTTTCTTTTTTTTTTTTTAATATCCCAAAGGAAACAAAATATTTTCTCAACCTGAGAATACCCGAGTTTGCTTCCTTTAAAAAACATAATTGAATAAAACATTTGGCACCTTGAGGAGCCCGAGCCAACTGTTTCTGGGCAGCTCAGGAGAGATGACCTTGTGTGATCCTGGGATTCACCAGCACTGCAGCGAACGGCTCCTCTGCCTTGCAAGTATCAGAGCAGAGTCACTCACCCTACACAGTGCAGCCGGGCCCATCCCAGGGGAGACACAAGGTCCACCTCATGTCATCTGCACAGTCAGCAAAGTAAACACCTCTGTCCAAGTCTGAAATCAGTTTTGTCAGAAATTCAGAGGCAAAGGGGTGTTGGGAAGGAGGGTGGGGAGGATGGATTAATTGTTTTGCATGCTCTTTTTTAAAAATCTTATAAACCTAGTAGGAAGACAGCAGTTTCACAGAGATGAGCTGAAATTAAAGACATGAAAGTTGGAATATACGACCATGCTGCTGCAAGAAAAAAAAAATATATATATATATATACACATATATATATATTTCCACTTCTTTAGCTTGTCCTGCCCAAAGAGGATTCTGCATAAAGATGCAGAATGGCTGTATTCTTCCATGAGGAACAGGTTCACTAAAAATAAATTGATCAGCTCTACTCTTAAATTTGAGCTCTACTTTGAAGTACCAGAGCTATGATACAAGCTACGTCAACCTGAGAGGTCAGTTACCACAGTCCAGAGCCTTCTCCACCTGCTTTCAACCTTGACGGATGCCCTGCAAACATTAACATCACGCTGCCCACTAGTCTGCCTCGGCTCTGATCCAAACCAATCTAGAGGCAGCTTGCTCCTAATTTGGTGGGTCGAAGTCATGACCCTCAAAAGATGGTGAAGTGACCACCTCAAAAATATTCTTCTCCCATTATGCAGAGTTCAGCTTCTGAAAAGATGTGAAAACTGAGACCATCTGGTGGGAGACAATAACCCTATGCTGTGATCAGGAGCGCTCTCTGATGCATAAAGCCAAGGTAGCCGGGCCAGCACACTTGATAGAGCCAAGAAAACGTGGAAGTATCACATAGACACGAAAGAGAGATTTTTGAAGGCACACAAAGCTGCATGCTTGGGGGAAACTTTAACACATCAAAGACATACCAAGACATCTACAGGAAACCCAGTTCAAGATGAGCCTTGTTCCTCTCTCAAGTTTTCCCAAACTACTGCCTGTATCTCTCCTCAATACCAGTTGGTTAAGAGACAATATGATTTGCCTGGTTTGGATGCATACATCTGATGACCAGACAACTAGTAATACAAGCTGACTGACCAAGCAGAAAACTCTACAAAACAGAAAATCTAGATTTTGATCTTTCCTTTCTATGAAGAACTGCTTTTCATGAACCTGTAGGGACTCAGCATCTTTAACATCTCTACTATGCTGTTCCATTTGGTTGAAATTTGCCGATGGGCTAAATTTCAGAGGGGGTAGATTCTGACTGAGAATGCAGCCCTGTAAGCCATGTTTCTTTCTGCCTAAAAAATAACCCTATGAAGTTATGAATACCACCTTGGCTTATTTTCTTTGTGAAGGACAACACTGACCAAACTCTACATTCTTCATTGCCCTTGCATATATGGAATTACACACCCGTGAAACTGCAGTTCTGCAAATTCTGGACCAAAGCCATGTTTTAATGCAACATCAAGCACTGACACTAGACTTCATTTACAGCATGAGATGCTGCAACCATCCACATTGCTTTTAAAAACAGCTGATGATCAGTTTGGCTAAGTAGTCAGAGATATTTCTGAACTGCATTCAGCCAACCTTCTGTACACTGACAGATGGCTTCTAACAGATGAAAACAAATGGTAGGATTATCACAGATGAAGAGAGAACCATTCACCTGAAGCACATCTTGAACTCACATTTCTGCTGTGTTTACTGTTACAAACTTAACTTTTTGAAGCAGTTTTGTTCACATGGTTTAAATGTTAACTATTGAAATCTTCATGTGTTAAAAAAATCAGTTGCATTGATGCAAATATACTTACCAAAATAATTTTCTAAGTACACTAAGTAGCTTCAAACAGAGAGGAAAAAGCATATCTGAATTGGAACTTGCTTTCTTTAAAAGCTTAAGCAATCTAGTTCTTTCCAGTTCTTTTTTAGTCTCTACTCTGGCAAGCTCCTTAACAGAAAAACAAAAAGTTAAAGGGCAACTATCTTGCACTCTTCTTTAACTCCATCATATTTCATTTGGGCTGCTGCTTGTTTTCCAGAATTGCTGAAATCAATGGAAAGGATCCCATCATCTTTGAACAAGACATTCAAAATCTATTCTTACAGGGAAGATCAGCTGCAATACTGAGAGCCACCACCACACACCCACAAACAAAAGGCAAGGGACCCTCTCCATCCTCACAGCTTGCTCAGGTGTGCTGAATTCTATATGCTATAATCACAGGTGACTACATATTATTTAAACTTATCTTCTGTCCCCTGGCCTAGACAAAAGTAAGACAATCCCAGGAAAGTCATTTCTGATTATGTCTAATAAAAATTGCCATACCATCAGAAAGGACAAAATCTTGACGCACAAACAACTTCTTGCCACTGAGTACATGGCTCAGCACTGCCAACTTCCCCACAACTCTAGGTAAAACATCTCCTGATGTTGTCCTGATCTCACTGAAATCAGAAACATTTCTTCCACAATTCCAAAGCTCCCAGAACATCACAGGCATACCACTAGTACTTATCAGGGCTCCGAAGCGTAGCATATCAGTCACCAAGGTCATCACATATTTTTCAGCTCCAGCTTCCAACTCATTGCACACAACCTTCCCAACCACCGCAGCTGATATTTGACAACACTCGGTGCAACACAAATTCCTACAATGCTTAATGTTTTGGGGTTTTTTTTGGCAAAACAAGCATAGAAGAAATAGCAGTAGTAGAGGCCAGGCATTTGTTTGGCAATGAGAAAGAACAGGTGAAGACGAGACAAGAACTACATTCTCGTCCAGCCTAATCTAAATAGTTTGCTATACTGTGCTCCTTACTGCTAGGGATAAGTCAGGAACACACAAACTCCATTACCTGGAGCAATCAAACAGCTTCCCTGTGGATAAACGTGCTTTATGTACTATGCTTTTCTGGGCCTTGGAATCCTGGGGAAACTCTGCCAAGATGTTTACTTTCCATCCACCTCTTCAGTATCCATCATCTGCTGGACCTCTTCCCATATACACAGTCTTATCTGCTCTGCATATACACACACACAACAATTTAAGATACCTTAAGGTTCAAACATTTCAAGACAGCTTCCCTACAGCCACTCAAAACTTCCCTCATCAGAAAAGTCTTGATCTTTACTTCCCTTCCCCTGTCTGGTCTAAAGGTTGAGTTTTCAATATTTCTAGGACTTGCATGTTCCCTCAAACCTGGCAAAAGGCTTCATTAGAGTTAAGGTAGTAAACAGGCACACTACTGTTTTTTGGCTGACTACCTGGCATACTACCCTGATGCAAAACACTCTGCTTTGTAATACCTGTGAGAATTATACATAGTGCAACATTATGAAATTTTAAATAAAAATGTAATCTGAAGTGTTTGACATATATAGCCACACATATCACAGGAAATTATTTTTCCTTTAAAGACTGTTGAAAAAATCTACATTGAATTAGTTGCCACACTCTAGTTTTCACAGACTACTACTTGCAACTCAAAGAAATGTAAATTGAGAAACACTGGCAGTTCCAGAGGAGCAAGGCAGAAACCTTCCTTAAACAACTCAAGGAAGTCAAGATCATGGGCTCTGGGTCTGAAGAGGGGCTTTAATCTCCCCATCATCTATGGGGAGGGAAATGCAGTGGGATTGCAAGGAACCCCAGTGATTTTTGGAGGGTATCAGGAATAGCTTTAGATATGGATTTTGATCGGTCTGCTGTTCGCTGACAAGGACGAACTTGCTGCAATGATCAGTACTGGACTGGGGAGAACATAGCACGCATCCTTATCTGCATATGACTTTCCACAAAACATATGGTGCCAGTCCTTGACAGAGATAAGAAATTAAACTAAGAGATGTGATGAGTAATCTTGTGCACATTTCTTTGCTCTTATATACCATAATGGGTGTCAACTATTCATCAATTTCTGCTACAGACTCATAAATGCTCTCCGCAGAATCCCCAAAGGCTTTAGAAAGGGTGTCTGCTTTGGCAATACTGAATCCACTCGGCACAACGTGGAACTCCTAGTGCTGAATATACGTTCTCTATGCATCACGTGAGTGCCAACTATGCATATGGCCCTACTAAAGCACTGAGTGAGAAGCAATCACAACAGAAATGCCGTGGTTACATCCAGACAGAACAAAATCCAAACTTGGATCAAACCTATCAAGCCACAACAACTTTCTACTAAAGTCTCATACCAAAGCTGCAGTTACTAGGCCCAGTTTTAGATGAGTCTAAAATTGCCCATTGCAATTCGTCATGCCTAAGCATGTCATGCTGCAATCCTGGGGCACAGTCTAAACCCCAGTGAATATAAAGTTCAAAGTCCACAATGTGGACTGTCTAGCTGGCAACATGCAATCACAATCTAAAAATAAAAAAATATAAAAAAAAACAGAGCAACAAATGTTGTTTTCCTGTCTTATTGCTAACCATATGGATATTTTCCCTACCACAGCTCTTAAGCAGCACAGGTACCAGAGATGGGCGCAGTGAGTGGGCAGTACTCCACACATTTCCTCACTCCACTTCCAAACCTCCCTGTTTTAACAGAAACCTCTAGAGCAAAAGGCTTCTCCCTCTTGCTACCCTGTGGCATGAAAATGTCCTCTCCTACTGTAATTACACATCTTATCTTGTACCTTTTATAGCCTACTGAAACTGGAACCTCAGACTGCTCAAGTGATCTGCTTCCAGCAAATCATTCGATACTTGATATTTAAATGAGATTATAATAATTTAGCCCATGTTGTTTTAATTAATTGTTACTTCCTGGGTTATCTTGCCTAACTCATCTGAGCTTAAATTCCTTACTTAATTGAACATTTCATACAGAGACCATTTTTAAGTGATTGCCTTTCTGATTTATCCGTAATTTTGTTCTCAAATTCCCAACTACAGTCTTTCTTTCTCTGTATAGTGTTTCACATAAACATATCTTTATTTATTTTATTTTATTTTTTTTACTGTCTCTTCTTTTTCAGTGCTTCTGTTAGGGCAACCTACTTGCCTCGACTACATCAAATCCACAGTTCTTCCATCTCCCTCTCCACCTCCCAGTGCTCCTCTCCCTCAACACCATCCCCTCCCTCCCTACCATCCAAACATACACATTTTCCTTCTTTCTGGAGTACCCAATTCCACAACCCCTTCTTTTCACCACACAGAAGACGGTTTAGGACATGCTTATAAATAGAAAACTGGGTTTTCACCAAGCATAGAAAAATATCCTTTCTATGAGAACAGGCAGCAACCAGAAGGGTAAAGCGGGAAGAGAAGGAGGGTAAGGAAGTCGCATGTGGTTTCTCCAAAGCCAGAAAGCGTGTCCTTGAGAACATGGGAATTTGTCTGCTCCCTGCTTGATGCCTTGGCACGATTCACGTTTGGTCCGGGCTGGGCTTCGTTCCGGGGGAGGCTGCGGGGCAGACACAGGGCCGGGGCAGGGGGACGGCCGCGCTGTCACCGAGGCGGCGCTGCTCCGCCATGCCAGGCCGGCCTGCGCGGGTTCAAGCGGCCCAGCAGGCAGCCGCTGGGAGCCGGCAGGGAATGTTGTTGAGGACACCCGAGAGGAAAGAATATATATGTTTTAGGCTAAGGAAATATAAGCCCAAGCCAGGGCACTGGCTGAAGTACATGTCCACCTCACCGATGTCTGAGTTCGTTGGTTAACCTCCACAACATTTGAAAGAAGGAGGAAATATCAAAAATAATTCAAATACTTTAAGTTTTGTGAAGACTTGGGTAGAAGACAGGCCCCCATTGATGGCTCCTACCCCAGCAGAATTCCCATGTCTTATGTATAGGGATGTATATGCTATATACCCACCCTGCCTGACAGCAGCCAGCTGCTCAGTCAGCACCCAGCGCCTCTTGCCCCGCAGTCAGGTCACGGGGGACAAAAGCAGTTGAGGCAACTGGGCCACAAACGAAGCCTAATTAGCACCCCTATTTATAGAACTTACTCTTTAAAACGGGAAAGAGATGATGGTGACAACTGTGGTAGTTCTGGAGCTGATCCAAAGACTTAAGCTAATGAGCTTCAAAAGCACTGGGACACAAGTAACTCCTGAGCCAGTATGAGAGCGCTATTTACATCTCAGTGTCACCTGTGCGGAGGCTCACGGAAGAAAAAAGCCACATCAGTAATGGAGTTCAGACAGGGACACGATGGAAGAAGGGAAGGGAAAGGAAATGCTAGAGGTAACTCCAGATTTGCAGACTTGGTAACATTTCTTCCCCTTTCTAATCCCGAGAGGACCCAGATACTATTGCACAGGGTAGTAACAGACTCCTCTATCAAAGAGCTGCTAAAAATAACAAGGACAAATGCTCCTTCAGACAAGATTCTGATAAGTAAAGAAGGTCCCACAGTAAAGCTAGTTGGCAGAAAATAACTTTGAACCCAGTCATCACAGATCGATTCCGTTTAAATGAGTAAACCAATGCAGGTCTGCTATTAAGATATTTGAATTCATAAAAAATTCGATAAACAAAGAAGAAAATATTAGTTCCTCTTTTGAGCAGAAAGGTTTACCATTTTTCTCAAGGGAAGGATGAGCCCAAAATACTCATCGTTTTTCATTGTGAATCAACATTTTTCATTTTGTGCCAACAAAATGCCTAAATCACTGACAATATGTATAATACATATAAGCAAGCTATTTTTGTGCTTCCCACAAATGACATTCTATTTATGATCTTTTATAACATCAATATTTAAAATATGGTGCTAGAAATAGAAAGTAAAAATCCTAAGCAGACATTTGAGCAATTAATGCCATTGAGAAATATGGTAAGCTAACTAACAAAACTCATTAAATATATCATTCAACTTAGTCCTTCAACAATGCATCTTGAGACTATATGAATATTGCCTGCAAGTTCTAAAATACTTTAAAATTATTTCTATGTGCTCGATACCTAGTCCAGAGCCAGCAGGTCTCGATTTCTCCCTGATAACATTTAACGCATTTACTTCAGAAGTGAAAAAGTTTTAGCCATTTATTTATTAAACTTGTTGAAATCTGTTCTTAGAAGTTATCAAACAATTTAGGAAATATCTGTAGACAGTTCTAGAGCATTTCCATCTTGCTAGGATAACTAATTCCCCAAACTAAGTTAATGATTTAAAATGAAAAGCAGGAAGAGCCTCACAGAACATGGGCTGCACAGCCACACAAGTTGCTCGAGAAAATCCCAAAAGAAAACGACCAAGCCAGATTCAAGACAGAACTTGCTAGGATCTACAGAGATCAGCGCAAGCAGATATTCATATAGGCTGGAGCCATGATCCAAATAAAAGCACACTACACGTATTCCTTGCTCTGTTACAAAGAAAGCAGCCAAAACCACTAGAAATCCCACCGTTTACCCCAGTGTCAGCACAGGAAACTTCATTTTCTTCCATAATGTGAATCCCCTGTTCTGCAGCAGAAGAGAAAGCAGAATTTGTCCCAAACTTATAAAACCAGCTGCAGCTATTACCACGCAGGGCAGCTAACACGCTATTCCAGGACTATTCCACAGATCAGGCCCTTTTAGCATGTGACTTACTAGGAACAGCCTGGGACAAGTGTAGTTTAAAACTGCCTTTTTGAACAAAACGGGAAAAAAAAACACTATGTTCACTAATCAAATGCCCAAGGCAAAAGTAAACATGTTATCACATGCTGGACCATTTGCATTTACTGAACTACACTAGATAAGTATTTTCACTGTTCTGTTGTTTAAATAGCACTATCAAAACACATGATTTCTCTAATGATAGGTTTACTTTTTCGCTTTTGTTACCATTTTTAGACCAGTTAGCTCGAGTTCTATTCTCTGCCATTTCCTTCTTGGATATGCTTAAATATTTACAGAGAATAAATGGAGTCGGATAGAAAGAATAAATCTCATGCATTTTTATTACTCCATCCAACTGGGCCTACTAAACCCCGGAGATGCTTAGCATTTGTCCATAAGGCTCGAGTAAACATGTTTGTGCTAAAAGCTTGCTGGATGCCAAGACAATGTTCAATTAATAATATGCTTTATAAAGGAATGCCCAGATTGGTTTTGTTTCTCCTGTTCCCTTTGCTGTTGCAGCTTCTTCAGTTAAAAAAAAAAAAAGATACCTAATTATAGGCTGCTGTGTAATTTTCACAATAGCAATCCCTACCAATTTCAAAATCAAGAGTCAAGGCCCTAAAATTATGATTAGTGCACAGAAATTAGACATAAAAAAGACAACAATCATCCACAACGGATTTGTGTTTCCTTTTTATTTGCCTTTTGAGGTATCAGTTCCCCCTCCCCCCATTCATGCTTTCAAACCCTTCATTTTAGCTGTGAGAACTAAAAAATTCCTTGCCCATTTTCCCTATGTGAAATGTTACCATTTTCACTTGATTCTATGTGCCAGCCCACCTATTACAGCTGTGGGGAAAAGCAAACTTACAGTGCTCCCAGAGCAAGGCATATTAACCACATGGCCCTGGAGGAAGCAAACATCATCTGCTCCTCCTTTGGTTAAGAGGAGCAGCCACCATCAAGGTACATGACGTTTCCCAGTTGGACGTGCCCCAGGCTGCCGAGTCTCAGAGCTCTGGAGGCTGAGAAAGGTTGAGGGCTCTTGGCAAGACATGTCTTAATACTCCTGAACGAAGAGCCTTGCAGTGATGACTTCACGTTCCTCGGCGTTTAATGAAGGAGGAGCTGAGGCTAAAACATACTTTCTCTCCGCAGTAAGAGGTGAGGTGTCTGATTAACTGCTTAGCTCTTCAGGAGCAGAGGGCAGACCCAAGCAGACAGGGCTGCGCAGCTTCTCATCCCATCAATATTTCTAAATCAGTATCATAAAGATTATGCTTCCTTTAAATAGTAAAGGAAGTTTGTACTTCTTTGAAAGGGATCCTTCATCCATCATTGTGGTCCTTGGGTTGTGATCATTTCCTCTATTATGGCCTGGCATCTTTTGATGAACCTCCTGAATCCTTCTGAAGAGCTCTTCTTTCCTCCCTGCTAGAAAAGCAAACTCTCCTGCCAAAGACATGAGTTACTTTCAGTGAAGATTTCCTCTATTTGCTTGCTTCCCTTTTAAAACATTTCCTTGTTCTGACTTCTCTGGAAATCTTGTTGCTCTGCAGAAGTACTTTGCTCAAACAGGAACATTCAGCTTTCCACTGGTACAATCTCTTTAGCATCGCACTAGCCCGTGGAGGCTTAGGAAATACCAGCAAAAACTCCCAGCATCTTGGTAGTTCACTCAAATACTCAGAAATTGGCTATCCTCCACTTGTCCATCCAAGAGTGACACATATACACACACCCTAGCCTATAATTCCCACCTCCAGCAAGTGCTTGGCAACACTTAGGAAGGATTTAACCCCCAGGTAGCAAGGGTCACAAGGAGTCCTATTTAACGTCATGGTTGAAATGTCCTCCATGCTTCAGGAAAACACCACCCCACCAATTTGGCAGCACTGATCTTGTCAGTTCCCATGGTTAAGAGTTGGGGAAAGAGCAAAGCCAATGCTCTTCCTGCTTCACAGCCCTTTGCATCTGCTCCGTTTACTTGTTTCCAGGGATAATAAATGCCCAAGCTGCTCAGTCACTGCTTGCCCTCCCAGAGCAGTAACCTAACAGCCCCAACCCGTATGGATGTATTCATACACTTTTTACATTACCATATTACCATTAAGCAGTACATGGCACAGACTGCATAGATGGGAACCCCTTACCCAAGAGTCTAAACCCTGCCCATGTCACCTGAGAAGATGAACAGGAAATATTACCCATGAACACGCATATATAACCTAAAGATTACAGTCTACACACTAACTTCCACTACTTCCACAGGTCTCCCACAGCACTCATTGAGCGGACAGCAACAGAGCCCACGCATTTTGAGCTGCAGATCCAGCTTTCTTGTTTCCCCTGAGCTTTCACATTGCATTGGGTCAATGACCCACACAGTTCAGGTTTATCAGGACAGAGCACGAAGACCAACTAAGAAAGATGCTTCAGAAGGAAAGGGGAACACATACTCATGCCCCATTTTGCTCCACACATCCTTCCTCTTCTAACCTTACATCTTTGTCTTGCTTCTTCAAGTCCCACTGCAGCTCTCGCTGCTCTCTCTGATTCCCTATCGCCACAGCAGAAGTCTCGAGGAGCACCTGAGGATGATGAGGAGGTGCTGCCAGGGCACGAAGGAGCAGGTGCGCGGGCTGGGCACAGGACAACGTTACCCCACCTGGGCCAGGGAGTAAACAGAGTGCAAAATCATGAGTCTTACATTCCCTAAACATTGAAACAGGCAACGGATACAACCCATTACCTATGAGAGTATATAAGCACTTAAATTCTGGTAGGGCAGCCGGCAGCCAAAAGAACAAAACAAAAAGCAGATGTGTAACTTAGGAGTCTTCGCACCATTCTGCAAAGGGGCCTAAGTCTTCATAACATTCGATGAGAAACGAGAGATCCGTGAGCTTGGATTCAGAATCACACCCAATGGCATCTTTAAATGCTTCTTGCACCGGCACGTCAAATCTTGTGACACTTCTAAGTATTACTGACATGGGCAGACGCTTCATCGCCCTGCACTGGGACGTCCTGCGCTGCACGATGGCAAGGCAGCAGAACAACCCACACGCTGGAAACTCCAAATGTTGGGGCAGATGAGATGGCATTACCAGAGCGGAAATTTGGCCAGGACAGAATACACAAGGGAGCACTAAAATTTATTCACGAAGGGAACAAAGGTTTTATTTGTTCATCTTTCATCTTTGAGTAAATATAAAGCAGTTACTCACTTAGCACAATGACAGGCACTCTAGACGTGCCAAAAATAGGGAAAACTTTCTCACAACAAAGCAGGCAAATGGCTGCTCTGTTTTCCTTGCACTCCTTAAAACACATGCAAGCTACAAAGCAGCTTTTAAATTAAACCTTGCTGTGCATCCTCACAGCACAAGAGGCCCGATAAGGAGAGACTTTATCTTCCTACTACGTTAAGGCAAAGTCTGCAGTTTAATCCTTAAAGTGTGGCAGCCAGCAATCCAGCACATAAAGAACAGAAAATGGCAGATGCCACAAGCAACAGCAGCGGCTGCAGTGCTTTGAAGGTGACTGGAAACTCAGTAGGAGAGCGAGATAAAGGAGTAAATAATTTCACACAATTTCCTCACTGTACTCCTACATACGCTAATGGCAGAATCATGAAAGGGCCCATCCAAAGAGTCCGGGTGTTCCTGGGAACCTGAGAAGGGCTTCAAGCAGTGTAAGGATAGGGGGAAAAAGTAAGAAAAACCACATGGGTATTAAAAGGGGTCGCAAAAGAGATGAAGTGACGCTCACAGCATATATGGAGGTTTTTAAAAAAACAAGCAGACTAGAAACGGTTAAAAACCTCATTATAGGTCTCCTCTTGAGTAGGAAATACAGCAACCAACAAGTTCAGGAGGGTTTTTCCAGGTTGATGGAAGAGAAGGAAAACTAATTCAATCTGTTGATTAAAAACAAACAAACAAACACGCTCTGCTGCCCAGGAAATGTTTTATAAGAATCTAATTTCACAGACGTGGTCTTTTTTTTTTCCAGAAAGGAGTGGGAAAACAACCTCCAACATCCTGGTTAAAGCCAGGAAAGTTGTTCTCTACCATGAATTCACCTGTTAAAAACTACAAATATCCCTGCAGTCAAGGAAACAGACATAGGTCCTTTCTGAAGCTGAGAAATTCTGTAATTCCTCTCATGAAGAGGCCTTCACTGAAGCTGAGTAACTTCTCAATTCCACTGCCTACCCCACCCTTTATTTAATCAACCTGGACTTTATGATCTGAAAGAGAACTGTCTCCTAGTTTTACATGCAAAAACTCTGACATGATGAAATTCTCATCTCCACTGCGGTTTGCAAATATTACATAATATGGATTAATGTGCTCCAGTATGAATTTAACTGCATGCAGCTATATTGAAATGATTCCACATTAGTGTGTAATGTTGGGACAAGTTTCCTTGCATCCTGGAAACCATATGCAGCGTAAAGAACAAGATGAAAATATATAGAAAGACTTGAAATTAAGTATTTTTAGTGCTTAGAAAACTGGAACAACAACAGAAGACCGCAGTCTAAACAGCCTCCTCAATTCAGGGAGTCTCATCCTCACTGTGGGAAGATAAATTCTAAAGAGGGAAAGGCAATTCATTTTCCATGCTCTTACCTAGTAAGTACTTGCCTTGAAAATATGTCTTTTTACATATGTCACTGAAAACACATCAGATGGGAGTGACACTCCTCACTGCTGAGTGGAGTAGGATGAAAATTACAAGCACAGCAATAAATCACTATACTACTCTGTTACTATATTGTGAGGGTTATTGAGCACCCATTTCCTTCCACCCTAAGGCAGAAAAGGAAAAACAAACACGTGCAAATATTTATATTTATATATATACAGATATATATACCCAGCAGTATCTGCATATGTACACACCAGCCATCTAGAGTCCTAGCTAGGCAATTTAAATTCCTGTGAAGCCTCTGTTCTTAGTGTTGCCTGTCGGGTGCCTCTAGGCCTTCAGATGCTCCCAGCCACACACAAAATGAATCCCAGGAAGGTGGTTACGCACTCCTACAAATGCTGGCAGCGCAGGATTAAAAAAGTAATGAATAAATAAATAAATAATAAGATAACACCTCAAAGTTCTGCAAGATCAGATCCTAAAAACAAGCTTTGCAACTGCACCTTTCATGAAGCCAGAACCCAAGGCAGTCCCATGTAGGGGACAGGTGGAAGGATACCTCTGTTCTGAAGTCAATTCCTACCTTGTCACCACAGTCCGTCATCATCGTATTTTTGCAGGTTAACTAACTTAAAAACAGTAATAAATAGTTATTTAAGTAATGTGGGTAGCCAGAGATACGTAACGACCTTGCAGGTGTGGACCCAGATCTCTCTCTGCAACACACTTTCTGCACCACAAGAAGATTTTTCCAAATAGTAAAACAGTATACTTCTCTGTGGTGATATATTACTATTTGCCAAAGAGTAAAATGGGATAATTGTGCCTCCTTCCCCCTGACCCCCACTGTCAGTCTGCTAGGCAGACGGTCCCTCCCCACCAAAACAAGGTTCTAGCTCAGCCGGAGAGGCCGAGAAGCAGCATTACAGACACTCACGGCCAAGCCCAGCAAACCAGTTTCAGAGCAGAGCCCTAACAAGGCTCTAGCACACGTCCCAGGCAGGATCCTGCCGACAGAGACAGTCGCAAAAAGCAGGCACGGGCGACACACGCAAATACACCCAAAAATCTCATTTAAAGCATGAACAAGCCTAAATTAAAAATAATCAGACAGCAGTACCACCTACTTGAAAGAGCAAAACGAGCTGGTTTTGGCCACTGCCAGAGCACAATATTTGAATGTATCTGATGGCTTTAGAGTGGGCTTTCCAGTGGTCTCGTAGGTCAGGAAGGTAGAATTGATCTAGTGTTAATCCAGCACTTCGCGGCTCTACTTTTAAATCCAAATCCATTCTTTATACATGTCTCCATGACATAAACTGGAATAATTCACAGTCCTATAAAGCAGTTTAGGTCAGGCAAAAATCTTGGCCAGCCAACTTCAGCAAGTTTCACCACTGATTTGCCCTTGAAGAAGGCCAGTAAGGATGGCACCGCTTATGTAACGTGCCTGCATCACATGAGATGGAAAACTATATAGACAAATGCAACTAAAGAAATACTCAGCTATTTGGCAACAGCACCTGTCTTGCACAGACTAGGAAGAGACCTGGAATCCCACCTCTGCGTTAGTAAAATCTAAAATGAAGAACGATTTATACGAGAGGCTGTTCTTCACCTTCACGGTGATTAATTGCAGGCGCAGGCATTTCTGCCAGGCAGACCGCAGCTGACGGAGGAAGTCACAGTGAGACCCTAAGACCCCCATCACGAATAACAGCACCGTTTTGCTCCACACAGCTGCCCACATCTGCAGAGCACAAGAGCAGAGAGCGAAGGCGCCAGGATCCATCGCTGCCTGGATATTTTGTCATCCTGTTGTGCGACTTCGGGCCAGGAGATTCACCTTCCTGTCCCCAGAAAGTGGGCAGCCAGCCAAACCAAGGGGGAAAGGAGCGCAGGAGCCTTCTGCCAAAACCAGCCAGCCCTGAGAGGCCAATCAGCCTCCCTGAGAGAGAGCAGCACTGGGACAGGTTACGCACAGAGAGTACCAAATCACCCCAAATAAACCCAGGGTGACTGTCAGCATCACACCAAACCCCTGTTGCAGAAGCAAGACCACGACCCACATCTCAAGGGTGGCCTTTCCATTGCCTTAAGCACAAGGTGCCTTAAAGCCCCTTCCCGAAGGGTCTCCAACTTCTAACTCAAGTCACTCCTCACCACCCAACACTTTTGGCCAAGAAGGTGGGACTGGGACTTCCACTGGCTGCACACCCACAGCCTCACACCAGCTTGGTCCACCCTGGGCAGCAGGAGAAGCAGAAACCTCACATACACACACGGCACTTGGGATCTGAGGTTGTGTGGGGCTCGTAAGGCAGATTAAAGGCAGATCCTTAAAGGCTGCATCCTTTCTTCAACTGCAATAGTTTTAAATAAAATCATCCTAAAGGTACGATAGCACAGCGTTTATTTCAGCAATAACAAATAGCAATTAGCAAAACTTCTGTCTAAATCACTGAAGCAGCATTATGCCCTTAAAAAACAAAATCCCCAAAAAACACACACACAAAAAAGCAAGCAATCTGTAAAAACAATTAGAGTGCAATAACATTAAATATCTCTGAGGATGACAAGCCATTTTACTGTAGGTAAATTAGACACATTAGCCATTAGTGACTCTAATGACTGTCTTACTCCTCTTCTGACCATTTTGTAGTGCGAACAGTTCAAGATCAAACAGTTTCCCATCTGACTGGCTGACTATTATTCAGTATTTGCCAGAGATGAGACATTTCCACGGCAGACAGTTTGGTACCCTCGGTGTCTTTTAACTTCTCACTACTAGTGTCCTTGAGTTAGATATTAGCTCATGCTCAGGAACTCTGAATACCCCGCGTTTGAAGCCCTTAAGGGAAGCTCTGTTCAGCTGAGGAAAGTTTTGGACCAGGAGCTCTTTTGCTAACCTCGACGGTATCCTCGGCCTTTTCGACCACCACCGCGCACGGCTCCGCTGCCAGCAGGACTCGGCACGCAGGCATCACGCAGGGATTACTCACCCAAGTCACACATGCAGAGCCAAGCCTGACAGCGGGTTTTAAACGCAGATCCACGCCAAAGTCAAAGGCTTAACTGTGCCCGTTTGCTTCTTCTCCTGTGCTGCCTTTACGTACAGTGTGCTTAACTGTTCTCCTGTGCTGCCTTTACGTACAGTGCATAGCACAGGTGGAAGACTGAGCCCTCCCAGGATCAATCCATGGCTACTCACACTGTATTTACACTCAAAAACCAAATCTGCTGCGAGTCCATATTCAAACCCATAACTCTCACACAAGCATCAGGACAGTTCGGGCATCAGCAAGACTGTAACCTCACTCAGGGTTTTCCAACCCCCAGACAGGAGGAAGGAGCAGCCGCGGGGATGAAGGGTTTTGCTGGTACTCACCTGCCAGAGCTCAACCCAAATTGCCACAGACATTTTCTTTGACCTTGGTAAGTTACTCACTAAAATTCTCTTTGATTCAGCTACAGTTACCTACTAAAATTCTCTTTCATCCAGCCGCAGACCATAATAGGGGAACAGTATTTCCTGATTTTCAAAGTGTGTTTCAATAAAGTTAATTACCAGATGACAATAATCTACTTTAGCAATAGGAGTGAAGCCAGATTATAGGAGGAGGAAGACACAAAACTTATTTTACGTAGCAAGATCCAGGCTACCTGCACACCTTGAAAGGACTCCAGAAGACTATTATGCAAAATATTAATATGAAGGCTTGCTTTTTCTCATATATTTTTTTAGCACGCTAGTGAGTATAAGTTTATCCTCAATAAAAAACAAAATTGTTTGATAACCAGAAGAGGTGACAGGAGGGCTAGGAAAAAATAGCAGCTAATGTGGTTGTTCTTAAATATATAGTATGATTTTATTAAAATCCGTTTGACATTATGCAAGGCACTGCCACTTCCAAGTTCCAGCACAGGGCTGCCGTAAGGCTCTATACCCGTTCCTCGGTTAGAATACAGACTTTCATTCACAGGAACTTGGAGCTTTTTCTGTAGCAAAGAGCACATCATTCTGTCAGTAATCCAACACTATAGAGCAATGCACTTAGACATGGGCCTTGCTCATGCTAAGAGAAGCAAATTAATGCAGCAAAAAAGCAGATATACAGCACAATTATTTGAATATTTTGATATATTCACTATGCATCTCCAGCACACATTTTCCTTTAAAGGCTTCCTTTTTTTTTTGTTCTTTCCTCTTTCCTGAAGCATATTGGTTTAAAGCTCGTTATATTTAGCACTGAGCCAGCTCATCAAGACATACGGACAAGAAACAATAGCTTTTCTTTGAGGAAGATCTTTTCAATAATCATCGTGCTCAGGGAGTGGCAAAACAAATGGAAGTAGAATAGCTAGAGAGTCAAAGAAACTTGAGTTTGTTAACCACAAGGGAGAAATCACTACAGATCAGTTTTTAAGATGAAAGTTGCCCATTTCCAGAACATTTGATTTACAAATATAAAAGCAGTATATTAAAAGTCTTTCCTACATCGCCTATCTGGACCATCTTTTTAAAAAGCTGGATTCTTTCCCCCCACCCCCTCCCCAAAAAATGGGCACCAGTAGCATAACAGGAATAAGATGAATTAAGATCTGGAAACATCAACCAAATTTCTTCCCACAACTTTCTTCTCCAGTATGTAGGGATGCGGACCCCACGTTACCATCACCTTACAGTTAACCCTGGGCTAAAGAAGGAGCCTCTCTGCGGCCTACGCGATGCGACGGTGTTTAGGTGCACGCACTTATCCATCCTTCACCTATGTTCCTGGCAGCCTGGGGGTAAAAGGAGTTTTGGAAAAAATGCCTGGTCTGAGGGGAGTTTCTGTTATCCGAGCAGACCCGATACATAGGGTGATCACATGCTGGCTGCTACTGATGTCAAATGAAAGTTTATATATATATATGTGTGTGTGTGTGTGTGTGTGTCAAAGGGCTTCAAATAAAGTGATAAGCCGCTCTTTTTCTAAGGAGTCCCTGGGAATTCTGGTGCGGTTCATTCCGGCAATTCCCAAACACCTTCTTTTGTTGTTGTTGTTCCTGCAGCGAGTTTGAGGAGCTCTTCCACTGGCTAGCTGGGAGCCGGGGGGCAAAGGCAGCCCCCGCCCGGGAAGGGAAGGGGAAGGGGAAGGGAAGGGAAGGGAAGGGAAGGGAAGGGA
>NW_010589945.1:356773-376765 GCF_000705375.1 Tinamus guttatus
GGGCGGGTTTTTCGGGACACCGGGGCAGCCGCAGGGAAGAGCGCGGCGTGGCCGGCAGCCCTTGTCCGAGCAGCGGCTTTGTGGCCGCATCAGCGCCCGCGCCTCGGGTTGGTCCCTGAGGAAAACGCGCCCAGGGCTTGTGTCCGCCGGCTTCGCAGCACCCTCTCAACAGTGATCAGAGAGACATAAGAGGGGTGTTGGAGGCCTCCTGGGTCACTGCCTTTCAGATCCTTCCTCCATTTCAGACCTCATGGTCTAGACCTTGGCAACTGCACTAATGACACAATGAGCTTGGGCTGGTAGCGTCTCTTTGCCATTAGCATCCCCAAACACATCTCTCAGACCACCTGACAAATGCTGCACCTTCCCCCGTGTCCCTCAGGAGAGTCTGGTATGAGGTAGTAGCTGGCTGCTTCCTTGACCTTCGGTCTCGTGGACACGTAGGGACTTTGTACTTTGGGTTGAGTGGCAGCTCACAGGCACCTTCGAGCGCTGTAGACTTGGGGAAACCAAGGCACCAAGGAAGCATTTACAAGCTTTCAAGGGTAAGAGCAGCCTCTGCCTAAATAGGGGTTGTTAGCACAACAACCTTTCGATGAAGTGCTTGCCATGCCATCTAATGGGGAGGGAAGCACTGCCTCGCTGAGCTGCTAAAATCACCCAAAGCACCGTAATAAAAGTCAATAGTTAAGTTTCCAGGAAGGACAGCAAAAGAAAAATCTGGAGTTTCATATTCTTGCCCTAGCAAGGATTCATTTAAACAACTCCGACTTTAACCACCTCAAACTCCAGGGTTCTTTCTGTGAACATCCAGAACTTCCCTTGGATTAATACTGAATAATGTCTGAGTAAAAAAAAAGTGGGTGACAGAAAGCAAACAAGAGAGAACTAGTTTAATATGTCCTGACCATAAGGTAGCAATAAAATAATAGCTAAATAATAGCTTTCTATCTTCACAGCATTTTCAGCTGGAGATCCCAAGCAGATAACATTTTTTTTGGTAAAATATAAGCTTGAAAATCTCAGTGCACTTTCAGTGCTTGAGGGAAGAAAAAGTGTTTTCTTCTCCATAGTGTATTGCCATACTCTGGCAAAAAGAATATTAGCAAGATGATGTCTAATGAATAAAAAATGTGAGGCGTATAATTGCCTTAAAAATACTGCTTTCATTCCTACTTTACACACTTGAGCTGTCTAGAGCATTAGAGATGTTTTCTATGGACAAAATCTGAAAAGAAATTGAGTAATGCATTTTGGCCCACCACAGACAAAAAGTATATTTTGAGCAGAATAAATATTTTCAATCATCTCCCCTAGCAAACCTGTACTTTTGGTGAAAATGCTATCTACCAACAGTAAAATAAAACAGAACTTATTCAGTCGCCTGTAATAAAAACAAACTGAAACTATTCAATCTCTAGAGTAATTCAAAATGCAGCTAGCTGGGACTAGCTAGAACTCAAAAAAGTACAAATTATTAAAATGCACAAAACTGTATCTCAGATTAAATTCTGCCCCCCTGCTCACCTCTAGCTGAGAAGAGAGATGAATTGGAGTCCCAGTGTTGCTTGGGAAAAAGAGCAAAGGAAATGACTGTTACTGTTTGTCCAGAATAATCGAGATGAAGGAAGTAGAAATGGAAATGATAAAAATCTTATTTTTTTCATTTAAATATTTTATATATATATAGAGCGAGATATATATAAAAACATATATTTTTATCCCTTCCTTAATAACATAGGGAGGGAATATTTGTTTAATGCAGGTTTTTTGGTCTTGTGCACTGAGACACGATGTTGGAGGATTTTTAATTTTTAAATCACTTATACATTCCTTAGCTTTTCCTCCCAATTTTCTGAATCTAGTTCAGCATCAAGCCCCCAGGCAGTTCACTGAATTTATATCAATCCTGTCCTGGCTAGTGCGGTGGCTGTAACTCTGTCACCGTTTTCTGCCTACCAGGAGCCAGATGGATGCGCGCAGTGATGGGGCAGAGCTTTGTCATGGAGAGCTGGAAGTGCTTGGCTCCGTTCTGCTCTCGCAGAGGTGGAAATCACAGATAGGCCAGCTCAAGCTCAAACCCAAGTCTTCTGCTCTTACAGTCAAGTTTGTTTCTACACAATATTTTAAGACTCTCTCCCTCTGTCAGTGAGCCCTGAGGAGAAGTGCACTAGCGCTTTATGTTGATGATAACAGTAGAATAAGCTGAAGGTAAGAATAAACTGCTAAGCATAGCTCTTGCTTGGCCTGAAGTATTTCAATGGCAATTTACAGTCATTGAGAAGCTGCAGCGATCAACAAGCCGTAATGCCTTTACATCAAATCGAAACGCTGAAATTCAACTGTGAGAGATCTCTGCTGCCCCCCAATTCAGTGAGAGCTTGAGTGCTGATGTTTATTCTCATCTCCATTAGTTTGGTCCCAACTAAGATCCACAACCAGGAAGGCTGGCTGTTCTGGGCATGGTTCATATGCAGCTCTCCTTTTGGAAAAAAAAAAAATGTTATTGAGAGATGCTTGTAAAAGAAGCGCAGAGAAAAGCAATAAGTGAGAGCACTCAACAAAAAGCATTTCAAACAACCAAAAAATGATGTTATTACCCACTCATGAGAAAGCAAGCATGGAGGAACGATTATATTGGTATTCCTGTTTCACTATAAATGTCTCGCTAGACCTTTTCTCCAGTTTCCCATTGCTGGTTGCTTGCTACAACTGTACAAACGGTGCAGCCATACAAAGACCCTCTCCTCCATAGCGTGTGCAGTCGTGAGCTCTGCGTGTGCTTCCCTGCTGGCTTTGCATTTCCCTCTCTGCCCCTGAGGGTGGAGCTGATACTCTGCTCACTTGCTTTGCACTCCGGCGGTGTCTGAGAAAGCAGTGCTGAGGAGATCAAAGTGAAGACCATTTTTCCCGGGGTTACAGAATAAAGCCTCCTTTTTCCCTTGCCCTTACCCAAAGCGCATGCGAACAACAGTTTCATCCCTTCAAAAACCCAACTGCTGTCTTCTTTCATATGCACGATCTTGTATTCCTGCCACATCTTTTGGTACCGAGCCTGTGCCTCATTTCAGCCCGCTCTCACCTTCCAAAATAACGGGACCTTTCCTCTCCCTCATCCCACTTATTTTCTAATGTGCAAATGTTAGCAGAGCAACTGGAATCAGATTTTAGGTAGTATGAAAATGCTGTCATATATTTTCAAGGTAAATTGGTATTTTCTGATTCCACCAGACTAAAATAACTTGTTTTATACTGTTCCCTCAATTCTGTGAGTATTTCATGCTCCAATAGCAGAGTCTGTGCAAAGCTTGGATTTTTTTCTTTTAAGGGTTGTGGTTGGTATTTAGCATATAATGGCAAGCAGCCCTTATTCCTAACTGCAGTAAATACTCAGTGTTCATTTTGTGTTCTGGCCAAATGTTATAAACAATTATTCACACAGTTTGTTTAGTTTTAGCCATTAGTAGTGGATGCATCCATAAAGCACAGTAAGTTTAATATAATCCTTAAAGTGACTGACCTTGAGTATAACTGAGTCCAATAGGTCTGGCTTATTGTAGCAAAGGATAAGAAATGATTTTCCAGCCCAGACTACTGTGGCAATCATTACTGGACAGCATCAGAGCCTAGAAGAACCACTATAAAATACACTTCCTCCAAGCTGAGATATCAGTTGCAAACAATTGCTATAAGGGTGTAGAAGAAGAGAATTATGAACACGCATAAACAAACATGACTGGAGCTAGGTGTGCACGGCAGCCTCTCCGAATCCTCCCCCAGGAAAAGCTAAGGATGAGCATGCTGTGGTGAACCTGAACTCCTGTGCTGCTCTAGGGTTTGTGTCCTTGCTAGTCAAAGCAATCTGCACTGAAGATATGGGGCTGGTCCTAGGGGCCGGGGCTAGCCCAAAGACTAGGGACGCCCTGGGTTAATGCTGATTTTGCATTAGGACTGTCACACCAAAAGCACGGTGGCTGGAGGGGCCCTGCTTCATTACAGACTGTTTAAAACAGCATCTATGGCACTGCATGCCCAAATGCTCACGCGTGTGCAGAGACTTCAAGCAAGTCTTGTGAGAAAGTAGGCACTAACAGCACGAACGTTATTAGCAGAGCTCCTTTTCCTTGAGGCCTCTGATGGATTCTGACCTCACGTCTGACATTTGCTGCGATTTCCATCTGTGCAGTGTGGGCAAGAAGCATCGCTCTTGGTTTAGCATTGTTTAAGTGCCTGTTCTTGAGAAGGTCGTGTCCCATATAGAGAGGGACATAATAAATTTGCTCTTGCAAGAAGTAATCCCTGCAGACCAGGATGAAGTGTGCAGAAGAAAAGCGGGGAGGAGAAGTGTTGATGTTGCTGCTGCTTCTTTTTTTCCTGTAACAAATGATCCTTAGCTGTCGTTAGAAACAAATGTCAGGTTGTGTGAAGCATGAGAAGCCTTTCACTACTTCTGAGACTAGCCAAGAATTAACAGGAGGTCTTAGGTTACGAGATTTGTTCTATTCTCCCCCTCTAAGGGAAAAACAGGGTGATACAGAAATGTGCAAACTCTATATGCCGTCCCCAGGGTAGTTTTCCAGATACATTAATTGAAACATACTTGTGCATAGGGACAGTGTGCCCAACATATAGACATTACTCATGAATCAGTACTTATTTAGCACTTTTTTGAGTAGGGCTCAAAGTTCGTTTGTTTGTTTTTCCAAAAGAAACTTATTATTACAGTTATCCTCATTTAACGGTGTAAACAGAGGCAGAGACCTGTAACGATTTGACTGATAACTGAGCTAGGTTTATAAGTCTTCTTGAAACCTGGTGCAGTAGGATGCCTAACAGAGACAACTTCATGTATCACCTGAAATTCCTGTGTTCATTGACAGCTAATACTAGAGAAGAACCGGGATTTTTATGGATATTTGTGCCGGCCTTTCAGGTTACACAGTATCACTTCATCTTGACCCAGGAGAATCAAAATCCTGTTAAGAAGCAAATGATGAAGAAAATTTGTTTTGTTTCTCCACATATGTAACCAAAATAAGAGCAAAGCTTGGCACAAAAGGGACTGTCCATCAAAGGACAGAGGTGAAGCTAGGACAAACTGAAGTATTACTCTGTGGTGAGTAACAACACAAACCAGAACTGAAGGAACGCAGGAGCATCCTGCGACCTCCTAAGGTTCCTGGGGCACGACAGCCTCATGCAGAGGTTTGCAGTATTGCGCACAGAGCTTGTCAGCATTCACCGTGGAAGTCCTAGCAAGCGAGAACTCCGGAGCCGTCACTGGAGCAACCTGCACATGGCTTTGCTGAGCCTCAGCTGTACATAGCAGCCTCAGGCCATAGCTGTTCTTTTACAGTTGTCAGTTAATAATGTGATTCCCCCAATGCTATCCAGGTTATACAGACTCTGGGTGCACGGTTGTGTTTAATTCTGGAACTCAAACTCTTCTCATTGGTGAAGGCCAGTGACAGGACAAGGGGTAATGGGTACAAGTTGAAAGATAGCAAGTTCCACCTCCATGTGAGGAAGAACTTTTTTCCTCTGAGGGTGACAGAGCCCTGGAACAGGCTGCCCAGAGAGGTTGTGGAGTCTCCTTCTCTGGGATCTTCCAAACCCGCTTGGACGCAGTCCTGTGCCACGTGCTCTAGGTGACCCTGTGTGTGCAGGGGGGTTGGACTAGATGATCTCTAGAGGTCCCTTCCAACCTTAACCATTCTGTGATTCCGTGATTCTGTAGACTTGAAGATTATTCCTGATATGTGCTTGCAAAAGACACAGGGTGAAGTTTCATATGTTCCCTCATAAAATCTCTTCCACAAACAAATACTGACTATTCCTTTCCCCTAATATACTAAGTTTAAGGTACAAAAAGGAACGAAGGTGACTACAGAAGAGGTCTGTCTATAAATACGTGTCTTAAGTAGCTTAGAAAAATATCACAGAAAGATAGGCTTGACCGATATGGTTAAGTAATGTAATTTTCATTTCTGTTCTTCTCTGTGTTCCTCTATTTCAGCTGACATAGACACAATTGCTCAAACATCACCAGGAAGCACGATTCCCAATCTTCCAGTGTTTGGAAAAGCATTGAAATTTACGCCACTTAACCACACTGTATGAAACCACTAAGGTTTTTGATTTCAGGCCACCACAAAGCTCTAAATTCCATGAAAGCTTTATTTATGAAAGTATTATTTATAATCATTGTAACCACAGCCTAAAAAAGAAGTGATGGCATTTCCTTTCCAGAACTGAGCTCTTCCAAAAAAGGAGATGGAAATGAAAATATTCTCTCTGAATCCTTGAACAGTAGTTGCCTCAAGTCTGTGGGTGCAAAGGTGAAAGAGCCTCTGGTTCCAAAGAGGAAGGAGTCAAAGCAACTCCCATGGTCTGCAAGACAGAAGATGGGGTTCTCAAGTCAGTGCTAATGTCTCTAAGGATTTCAACTTCCTCTTACTTTGAATTGAGTTTAAATTTGAGTCCTGCTACTTGGTTGTGAGTATAAAATAACAAGAAGCTCTCATAATTTTTAGGGTAGCTCTTTGGTGGTGATTTTGATGGTGTTTATACAGGCTAGTGGTGCAGATTAGGACATATTTTCTGTTCCCAAGCAAGACAGAAAGGGTGAATATGTCAGAGAGGTTGTACTACATTGCCAGCGGCTAGGAAGAGCTCCCAGTTCCAGTGGTTGTGATTTATACTTATATTTCCAACTCAGAAAATGCTACCCAGGATTGGTGAGCCTGGTTTCGGACAGGCCCAAGACAAACTCAGAGCTTAGAGGTACGAGGCACCAGAAGGGGCTTAGTGACCGACGTGGTGTGCAGGCCGTGTGCCAGCTGCTGGCTCACAGGACCAATGCTGCACCATCTTATGGTGCCAGCTGTCATAGATCTGTTAGAATAAACACCGTGATGTCCCACTAATGGCAGTGCAACCCTTTCCCGACAGTGATACTGCTGCGTGCAATCCATATGGCAACCATCTCCTTCCATCTGAAGAAAAGGAAAACAACATAAAGGTTTGTTTTTTTTTTTTTCATAGGAAAAGGTACTCATGCAACAAAGATTTGTGACAAAGATTTGTGACAAACTTGAAAGCCTCTCTTCTGCAGTTAAAAAGAAAACATAACTCTACCCACGTGTAGTTCTATGCTGTGGATCCAACTGTCAAAATACTTCCCACAGCTGAAACCTGGAGGAGAGACATATACTTTATTGCTGCTTAGACATATTACCGGAACAAACAATATGCTCTATTTTACAGTTACAGCAATTATAAATGTCAAACATTTTGCAAAGTCTGCATGTTTTTCCCCTGCAGATTTTCAAAATCCATAAATGCTGAGTAAGCAGATAATTTCCCCGATGGAAAGTTGGGAGTTTTATTTTTATATGCTTGCATTTTTATAAAGATAACTCAATTCTTGGAGGATGAACAGGATATGCATGTGTATGAATGGCTAACTAGATCTTCAAACCATTCAATATCAGCACAAAACTGGTCTAATATGGGATGCTCTAATCATTGTGGATGGTCACATTTTTTATGATTCATAGGTTTGGAACAAGGATAAAATATATAGTCTGGCAAATTTCAGTCCTAGGATTTAACTGTAGACTTTGCTATTGTCTTGGACATACTGATCTAGATTACTTCAGGTATTGTTTATCTTTCTACATGACATAGATCAGAGAAATGCATACCCTTGGTTTGTTTTGGGTTTTGTGCGTGTGTGTTTGTGTGTCATTATCCGCTCAGTGACTCTACATTTTTGAGTGACCAGCTCAAAATTTTCCCAGCATGTCTCTAATTTCAGTGGCTCATTTTATGATGATGCATCCTGAGGCATCATTGGGAGTCAGATTTCCAGGTGGGTTAATTACCTACAACTCAAATTCACAGTACTCTAAAATATCATTCCAGAACCATGAAATATGTACATTAAGCCCAGGAAAAAACAGCCAGACATCTGAACTGACTACCCACCAACTCCTCTAATGAAACAAGGTCCTATGGACCAGACTCTGCCAAGCCTGTTGCCTAATTTCCTATTGAATAGAAACATTCTTACATTCTTACAAGTTGGAAAAAAATAATCAAGAAGTTTGTAGAGTTAGTCGGAAAAAATAATCAAGAAGTTTGTAGAGTTTAGGTTGATTTTCAATGTGCCTGTTAGGTCCTATTTAAAAATCGTCTTTCTCCCAGCTCATAACTTGGAGGAACACAATAAAAAAATCGGCATTTAGGATATTTACAGCTTCTCCCCTTACAAGGTTGACCCAGTTCTAGCCATTAATTCAGGAATGTTGCTCCTGGGATGATGCTGGCATCAAATAACTCTCTGGAGCACCAGGGAATCCCGGGAACTAAATTGCAGTGTAGCGTAAAGCACTCAAGGTCTCTAAAATCGTACACCAATCTATTCAGCTGTCTCCATTTTCTAAGATAATAGGAATTAGCCCAATGCAAGTTGGTTTAAGCATTTCTGGAACTAAGTACTATGATATCACTCACCACTATAAATCACAATTTTGACTGTTTTATTTGCTTCTGTGTTATCTCTTGTCTTTAGACGACTGGTCTTTAGTTTGCAATGTCTTCGTTAACCTGGATTTCATGTGCAGCACGTTGCTGTCTCAGTTACCCTCTGAGTGATCCAGTTGTGTCTTTCAACATCATTACTGTATAATCATCAAACATTAAGTGTTTTTTTGTTCGTTGGTTCGTTTTACCAGTGGAAGAGCCACAAAATCAGGCTGTTTTCATCTTTAGGTTAAGAATTCCCACAGCAACAACACGCTTGCTCATGCTTGTACATGTTAGAATTATACACATCCAGAAATAACACATATAAGGGCTTGATACCCATTGATAAACTGGAGAGTTAAGGAAGAAAGTAGCTTTTATTTTCACTGCCTCATTCATTCATGGTACAGCTAAGACTAATTCTCTAAAATTTCCTACATCACACAAAAGCTAGTTCTCCAGTCTTTTAGGTCTTGGATGATTTGAAAATTTATGACTAAGACCTCACTACTCCTGAAAGTTATATCAGCTCTTGGTTATTGCTTCTCTTTGTTATATCCTTTTCTCTGTGTTCTGAGTGTTCCCATGCTCCTTCCCCTAATCCAGTAGCCTGAAGACCCTTCCAAGGGCTCCTGAAGACCTGTCAGATCTCCTCAGCCCCCCACTTTTCTACTACAGTAATGGTATTATCTAGGAACTGAGGGATATTTTTGGATGTTAGAGCCAGGGCTAACAGAATAATTACTTGGGGAAAAAAATAAGCATGGCTGGTTAAGTGCAGCAAAAATGGAATTTGTATATAACTTGATTTCCTTTTCTCTTCTAAGGTCATATTTCTCTTTTCTTCCAGTGCCTCATTCCTCCTCATTCTGATAATTGGTAAATTACTTTAGTCTGAGATATTTCCTGTGCGTTCTGGGTATTTCATTGGCTGCCAATTCAGTCTTCTGATTCTGGCACTTTTATTTGTATTTAGGCAACTTGATGAAAATTAATATCATAATTACACCATTTTAATTACACCATTTGAGCAAATCATATTGATTAAATCTGTGTTTAGCCAGCCAAAAATATCTTTGGTTGTCATTGGGGTGTAGATTTTTTTCTCTTTAAGAAGAATCACAGACAGTAGAAAATTGTCTCCCGTAGGATTACATTGCACAGGCAATTTCTCCATGCAAAGGCAGAGAGTAACACTCAAACTTCTTTTTTTCTCCACACAGTGGCTGTTTGGTATCAGATAAATCTATGGTTAAAGCACTGAAGTCATTAATCACTCTAAACTGCTATGTCTGACTTCCTAATGTCTTGGGCAATTTCTTTGAAAACTCTCAAAAAATGTCAAAGAAATTTATCCCTTAAGTGAAGCGATAGCCAGGGAGCTCCAGAGATTAACTGTTTATCCCATACTCCTTCCTAATTGTAAGAAGTAATGACTTTGTGGTTCATTAAATTAAATGAGACAGTGTAATTGTTTGGCTGCAGAATATCAGAAGACTATATTTACACATGTCTATTTCAAATAATATTTTCGCTGAGATCTGAGCTACTTCTGTCCAGGCTATTTCCGTGTGCCAATTTAACGTAAATGATTTGGACATTAATTTAATTGCTATAGCACAGAACTCTTATTCCAGAAGGGTCTATTTTTAAGCCTAAAATATATAATGAATTTAGACAAATCATAATAAGCCTTCCTTCCTAGAACAGGAACAACTGGTTTCATGCTCGTCTAATTACATTAATTAACTAATGTCATTTTATATGTAGACAAGGCCACTGTAAAAAAAAAATAATAATAAAATAAAAAAGTCTGTTTCTAGCCATACGGAGTCTATTACTTCCATCCAGAAAGTTACCGGAACACATAAGGAGCAGTTAGGAGCAGTAGTTCAGACCAGAGTGAATATTTGAGAATCCTTTTCCTTAGTTCAAATCTGAATCACAGACTCACAGACTGGTTGAGGTTGGAAGGGACCTCTAGAGATCATCTAGTCCAACCCCCCTGCTCCAGCATGTGGCACAGGGTGGCATCCAGGCGGGTTTGGAAGATCTCCAGAGAAGGAGGCTCCACGCCCTCTCTGGGCAGCCAGTTCCAGGGCTCTGTCACCCTCAGGAAAGAAGTTCTTCCTCACATGGAGATGGAACTTGCTGTGTTTCAATTTGTACCCGTTAGCCCTTGTCCTGTCGCTGGCCTTCACCAATAAGAAGAGATTGGCCCCATCCTCCCTACATTCACCCCTGCATGAATCCATGTCAGTTTATGGTAATCCATGTAAGTGTGGAATTGGAGGAGTAAAAAGCATCTCAGGAAATCGTCAAAGTCACGTCCTGCACCAAGGCCCTCACAGCAAGTCCCAAGAGTTGCACATCCAGCCAGTTTTCCAGAGCCTGTGGTGGAGAGCGACGCTGACGCCCCCGGCAGGGGGCCAGGGCGCTGCGCTCCTCATGGCTGCGGGAGGAGCTGCGCTCGCAGCCTGCTGCCCTCCTGCATCCTCTCCAGCTGCTGCTCCCCGGGCTGCGTTGGAGCTGGAGGAAACACCCTCTGAGGGCGTCGAAGGCGTCCGTTAACTCCAACTGATTCAACATTTCCTTTTGTAGATCCCATTTCCATGAGAGCTTCAGTGCTCTACACTGTGTTGGGCCCGTGTTTCTTGAAGAGCAGGACTCCAAAAAAGCCAGACCATTCCTGCGGAGCTGTGGGCAGAGCCAGAGCTACCACTTGGATGTCTCACAGGCTCTTCTCTTCATACTTCTCATGTGGCGTTTGCCTTCTCATGGGTAGCGTGATGTTACTGAGTCACATTCAGACTGCGATCCAAAGCAGACCCCTCAGAGCCTCGGATTTGCAGAGCCGCCCGGCAGAGCTGGAGCGCTGCTACGTCTGCAGACCACTCTGCGGGTACGTGGCGCAGACCAGTTGCTTCACTGGCCGAGTGAGCAGGTAGCATTTGAAGGAAGAGAAAACGAACGTGCTCAGGGCCTGTTACAGGGCAGACTGAGAAGCTGCACTCCGAGTGTTTCTCTTTCTGCCCCGACTGAATTAGGCAGCTCAGTGCACAGATCCTGCCTGTAAGTGACATCCACAGGAGCGTGTGAGTGTGTGAACTGTTGCCTGATCACAGTGTGCGCCTCGTAGCAGCACTCCTGCTGTGGCCAAAAGGTGCTGTGGTGAAGCAGGGGGGAACGTGCTCAGGGCCTGCTACAGGGCAGACTGAGAAGCTGCACTCGAGTGTTTCTCTTTGTGCCCAGACTGAACTAGGCAGCTCAGTGCACAGATCCTGCCTGTAAGTGACATCCACAGGAGCGTGTGAGTGTGTGAACTGTTGCCTGATCACAGTGTGCGCCTCGTAGCAGCACTCCTGCTGTGGCCAAAAGGTGCTGTGGTGAAGCAGGGGTGAAGTGCATAAATAATCTGCTTTAAGGTAGAAACATACTGAGGACACACATGCAGTATACATGTGTGACATATGTGCACACATGTGCAAAGACATACACATGTTAAAAGATTTGTTCATCGACTTCTAGAAGCAAAATCTGGAAGCAATGACTGGACTTAAATCAGGTGGGGTGCTTTTTTCAGACACAGCTGTCCACCCGAGTGAGAAAATCTGGCTACTCTTCTTTAAGAAGCAGTAGTGAAAGAGTGATTACCTTTGACAAAACAAAAAAGCAAAGAACTGGACGTTGCTCGGTGACATTTTACACAGTGAGACTATGAGTCCAAGGAATGGAAAAGTCATGTGGCTACCTTAGACCACCCACCATTGCTTTTACCTTAGTAAGATGTAGTTACTCATGGAGTAGAATTCAAAATTAGAATCTCATGACTCACCTTGTTGCACCTAAGTAGGGATAATGATCTAGATCTTTCCAAAGTGACTCAAACTGATGAAAAGCTTCACATGAGAATGAAGCATTACTGCAGTGACTACAAAAATATACAATATTACACTGTATTTTCAGGATTTCTCACAGCCTTGTTGGGGAATCATTAACTCAGCTCTCTATCCCATCGGTTATTTTCCATTCAATTTTTTGTTGGTAGACACTCAATTATCTGTGTTTTTCCTGTCTATATTTATTGTTCTATTTATTGCAGCCCTTGCCTTTGCCTGCTTTACGCCAGCCTTTCTTCTTCTGCAATTGCAATAGGAAAACAGTCTGGGAACCCAGAAGGTATCTGATTCTTCCTGTATCATGAGGGCTGCAGACATGCTCTGTTGCTATTTGTGGAGACTGTCAGAAACAATGACAGTATGAGAAACAAGAGAGTCTTGCACCTTCCGCACATGTTACCTTGGCACTACCAGGAGAAGCTACCGTCTGAAAGCATCATTGCTCAGGTTCAGTCTCTTTGCATGGCCTCTGAGTAAGGTTAGCGATTAATATGTGTAAAATTCTGACAGTTTGAAAGCCTGTTTACAGCTTTCTAGCATAAAGAAGAGATCCCTCCAGACCAGCATGCTCTGATCGTCCTGCACCCAGCACTTTAACGGGTAAATAGGTATGTGAGCGCTGGGCACACACATGGTGTTAGGCAGGATGGGATCACGAGGGAAGGCAGAAGAGGAAGGTTATGACAACTTGATAACAAGCGACTCTGATGTCACCTCTCAACCATTTTCACTCATGCAAATAACAACCAAGCCTTGAACTGAAGCCAAAATATAAATAGCTCGGCAATTTCAGAAAAGGTTTGAGAACTGAATTATAGCTCTGCAATGCAGATAGCTCTGCCGTCCTGTGGGCAGGGTGGATAGACCCTGCGGTGCCTGAACTCGGACAAAAGGTCCGTCTCCCCTGCGCACAGCAGAAGCAGGGGTGGATCGCATGCACCGCCACAGCCCGTCACCAACCAAACCCTTCGGAGATGGGCAAGGACAGAAGCGGGTAGCGCAGCCCTTGGTAGGATCCTGGGCAAGGAAGGCGCCGCGTAGGGAGAGGGCAGGAGATGCCTGGGCACGGAAGGGAGGCAGGAGGAGGAGGGGTCGGTGTATAGGTGAGCTTCCATCTACCCGTGGGACTTCTAGAGGGCAGACCAGGACAGACTGCTCCCTTCAAAACCTCGGGCGCCCGGTTCCTTCCCACACAACTGACGAACTCTTCTAAGTGACTGTCCGCTTACGGGACTGCAATTACCCTGCTGCTTCCACATCCCACAACGTTTCCAGGTGGAGATTCTCTTTGATTGAGGTATTAAAAGCACCTGGTTTTAATAAAACAAATTGGAACAGCCAAACACCCCAGCTCCTCCCCCCCTAGTAACTTAAGCGTATGTATCTGTACACATTAATGACAACACTTTCTCAACAAAAATAAAGGTGTGTGATTTAATGTGCATGTTTATACTAAATACTTGCGAGTCAGTTAAAATGTGAAGCCTTTTTGAAAAATTCCTGTGATGAAACAGTAATGTTAGACCCACAATTATTTCAAACTGTTTGCTGCCCCGAATCTGGAAGTCCCATTCTGAGTTCGGAGAGCAGAGTATCCTCCATTTATTGCTACTCTGTTTCAGTAAGAATCATTTCCATGATTCTCACCTGTATGTCCTATGTTGTGACTGAAACGACAAGTCATTAACTAACCAGGTGCCTACACAAGACAGTTAGGGTTTTCAGCCATTCTGAGCTCAGTAAAGAACATGAATCAACTTAAGCTATAGACATGCAGCTCCTTCCAAGTGCTTTCTGCACTAATGTCTTAAAATTTTAGCTAGTGTTTTAGGTTTCCCTTCCTCAACTGCTGCATCTAGAAGGAAGGTTATGCATTAACACAAGAAACAGATCCACTGGCTAACATGCACCAGGCAGGCTGAAGGATAAATGTAGAAACCCTGGAAAAGAAGTGTGGAAATGAAATGCTTTCTGCAGTGGCTCGCCAAGTCCCCTTAGGGTTAAGCTAAAAGATGAAATGTACGCTTCTTTCCGGCATTTTACAGAAAACATCTCAGTGGCAAAACAAACAGTTGCTTCTTGATACTGAAGTAAGGCAAGATGAACCAGAAAACCAAGCTGATGTGATCAACGTGAAACCACAGAAGAGGCACAAGCTACCAACCTTGTATACTCCAGAACTAGTAAAACCAGTAGCGAGTCTTAGTGAAACTGAGGCTGTACACAGGACCCTTTCAAGACATTGGCCACCGCACACTCTGCCACCTACTCCAGCAGAGGGGTCTTCATCTCACAGAGACCTAAGAGCTCGGTGGCACCTCTTTGCCCAAGGGAATATTCTCCATTTTGCCCATTTTTTTTCTCTGTAGAGCAGTTGCAAGCAGCATGCTGGCCTCACTAGCACACCAAGAGGATTCAGTGCCTGCTTGGATCTTTTGTCTGTCAGTTACATCAAAGAATAAACATTTCACAGAGCTGCCAAGTTACTTAACCTAGTGACAAAGCAGATCAGGACATCTGAATTCCATTCCAACTACTGCACTGCAACCAGCAGGCACAAAATCACCTCCCTTTTCCTTTTCAAATAGTTCCTTGAAGTTAGTATATGTTTACACTTTTTTTTTTTTTTAGTTTGAGAGATGTATTTGGCAACATGTTCCAAATGACCGATCTTTTGCATGAACACCTATCCCTTTCACCTTCACCCATGAAAGCGGAAACTGAACAACCAAACTACTTCCTACTGAGTACATTGATCTAGCTGGACCAACTAGGAAATTCTAAATCCCAACTAGCGGCTGTTAAAAACAGTATGAGTCTTTCCTCGAACAATGATTAGAGTAAAATTAACATTTCATCTATGTTTAAGAGCCCTGACAGTAGTTTTTTGTTTTTTTTTTTAAAGCAGCTGGAAACTAAAAAATGGCATTAGTGCTATTTCCAGAGAAGCCACAAAAATCTAGACTACTTCAGGCCATACTGTGATCTAGAATCCTTATGCCGGGAACAACTTCTCACACCAGAGGAAAGACCTGCCAAAGGTCTGTCATTACTCGGCCATCAGCATCAAGGGGAAAGGATTTGCCTTCCCAAATCATCAGGAGAGCTACAGCCCTTTCATCACTGGCAGCTTTGGTTACAACGTATTAGTAGTGCTCCAGCAGGCACCTAATTTGAGCACTTTAAACAAAGTCACTTCATGAAGTCTCTGACCTTCAAACAAGAATGTCGTTAACACCCGACAGAAAACGCTCTGCTGAGAAGGGGGGTGGGACATCTTTAATATGCATCCGTTAAACACATTTACCTATTACAAATATAAAATGCAAGGACTTTTATACATAAATTTATTGTGCAAAGAATGATTTTTCATGCTCATTTACAATGAAATAATTAAGATTTAACAAAAAATCATGCCATTGCTTCAATTCAGCACTAAGCCGAGTATTTACATTCAAGTTTACATATTTGTTCAAGTTCCACAGATGATGCTTTCAGATTTACTTAAGAATGCACCTTCAAATCAAATGTTTGCATTTTTTTTATATATATTAATCAATGTCTCAGAGATTTGCTGGAAATGAAAACTTGTCTTTCGGCGCAGCACCCTTATTTCCCAGTTACAGTGCAGGACAAGAACAACTTGCAGAAACAAACATCACAAACATCCTTTAGCCTCTACTAGCGAGGCTTTGCCAACTTGCTGCAGGATTACAGGATTATATCTTTGTATACAGAACCTCCTTTAGATCAACCTTGCAAGAAGATTGTGCCCTAATAAAAATATATTTTTTAATAATAGCACCTAACCCACATTTCACTGCCCAACAAGTCTTAAAAGTAATGTTTTACAACAAAAACTATTCAGTAGTTCACAAAGAGTTAGAAAACTTTTTCAGTGTGCAGAATTCAAACTGTGATATTTTCGGTGCTTCTTCTCCAAACCCTATGATCCAAGACAAGTCCAGACTTCATTTCACTTTTTATTAACTCTCCCAAAAACCTCTTGCTCTTTGAACAGTGGTGGCTGATACAGGCATCTCAGTTATCTTCCCTTTTTAAGATCTCAGAATTAATAAATAAACTCTGAGACTGTTAGGAATTATAGCTCATCTGGGTCCTGTTGAACATTTTAAAATGCAGTAACGTTTTTATTTACTTTCAGAGTTCTGTTTGCTGTCAATTTTAATTCACACTTCCATTATCAGTGTTTCAGCTTCTGTTTGTGTTTGAAAGGGGCCCATAATAACAAAAGCAGAATCAGAGTATCCCTGCCAATACCCTGCCCTGATTATTACATAAAGTTGAAAAACAAAGTGCAGCGATTGTCTTTGATTTTGGTCATTAATGATGTGGCAAAATACCGATTTTGAAGATGCAAACCTAAAATTCCCACATTTTAAACAATCTTTGTATTTGCCAGAGACTATTTCACTTTCTTGGACTTCATGTTGTGACATCTCCTCCAGAACTTGTGGGTTGAGAAACCGCTGTGGAAGGCTGAACTGGTAACATTTCTAATTCAGATTCACGTACAAAGATGACGGCATCTCCACTAACATTTATTAAACACTGGGCCTGAAAAAAGGGACAAGATGCAGTTACCAAACATTAAATATTTTACAGTGTTTATTACAGCTGCTAGAGACAGGTACATAACTAGCAGAAAGGTGGACAGAGATCACAGACATGCAAAGAGATCCTTGCAAGACTCCCATAAATGAAGTGTTTGGGTATCTCCCTTCACTACTGCTTTGAAAGCATTTCACATACTCTAAAGACCAGAATTAGCTGCCCTCCTTATTGGTAAGTTTTCTCCCTTTAGAGCCAAAATATGGCATTTTATATATAAGCAACTCCACATAAGGATGAATATAACATCACGTCATTAGGAAAGCTAAATAAATCAACACTAATGTTTCCTGCAATTTACTTCAGTGTAGTGACTTGAATATTTTTACCCACTTAGGTATTTAAGATGCATTTTTTGATTTTCGTGTTATATGGGAGAGGAGGAGGGAGTTAAAATGGCCTTTATTTCTTTAAAGAAACATGAAGAGAAATTCAAAGTGTTGTGGAGACACAGCTCTACAGCTGTTGCTTTTCATATACAACATACACAGGTCTATCATCCTAATCATAATAGCAGTATTATTTCATATCACATTTACCTGATTTTTGTTTGGGTTCTCCATGAAAACACACTGCTTCATTATATATGAGACAACTGCATTTCCCCCTAAAGCTGCCACGTGGGCTCTCACCATTGCGAACACTTCAGCAATAAAAGCGTGGAGAAAACCACTGACACCACCCTCCTAAAATGGAAGAAAATACACAAAACATGTCACTTAAGTGTCACTATAAGATGCTGAATATGTTTCTTGCAGTTTACCGGCTGAATATTCCAGTGAGTCCAACAGAACATGCCCAGAACTTAAACACTACTCTCCAAGGAATACAGAAACACTCTTTAACGGGTCACTAGTTAAAATCAGATTCACGGAATCTACTGGGTGAAATTAAGAAAAAACTCGGTTATTCATTTTTGACTGTTATTTGCAGTCATTACACTACATTTACTCACCCATACTTTTCAGACATTCCCGCAGCTTTGCTGGAGCATACAATATTCCTCTGGCCCCTGTGTAAGGCTATTTTCTCCCATCACTTTTTTGAAAGTGGGGAAGCAGGTACAGTTTCTACTGGAGTGAGGATGAAAAGGGAGTTAACTTCCAGGAAATGACAGGTAGGAGCCTCCCATCACCTTTGGTCAGCGTGACTTCATAGCTGCTAATGACTGCCATTAGTTTTCACCCTTCACTGTAGAGAAAGGAAGAGCCCAACTCTGCTCTGTCCCTTGCCAAGCAAGCTATTAAAGAGCTTTCTTCCCATGAAGCCCAAGAGAGCTTCCAGCCATCACACTCTTAGTACTGCTTTGACTTGACCATGCTGTGAAGAATTTTTGCATGTCTGGCTGTGAACTGGGAGATTCAAAATGGAGTGAAGGGAGGAGAAGAAAACAATCAAGAGCGGGTTTTCATAGTTCTTCCTTATGGAAGAGTAGGGGCAACCACTTTAGGGAAAAAAAAAAAAGACCAGGAAGGATTGAAGAAAGAAATGATGGAACAGAGCTCACCACTGGACCCAAAGATCAGTAAGATTTCAACAGGAAACTGAAAGGCAAGAGCAGCAGACTGCCCATGTATGTGCCCCACTGCAGCAAATGAGTCAAGCAGGTAGAAGTGGTGACGTAAGAAAGATGAACTTGAACTACTAGTATGTGTGTGAACTACAGATAAATTAGACTGAAAAATGAAGCACAGCACATTATATATATTTGCACATATGAAGATGTTCACACTTTCAAAATTCTGTAACCAAAATTATTATACAAATGCTGCTAATTATTTTTCTTCAGACTCTGAAATAAATTGCTCAAGTTGGGTGTTACAATCAAATTAGAGTCACAAAGCTCGCAGATCCCCATTTAATTTGTATCTACAGAAAGTGCATTTAGAACAGGAACTGCCATGTAACCATTTCCCAGGTCCTATCCTTTGAAAAAAATGTCATTTTCACCCAGATTGCTCATCTTAGAAGAAGACGTAATTTGCAAAACGCGAATGAGAAGTTTGTCTGACGAAAGCTTCTACAAAGAGCTACTTAATGCATTTTTATGAAGGCTGATCATTTTTATTAAGCCTGCTACCTAATTTTACCCATGTGTAATTAGCACCAACAGGATACCAGCTTCAGCCCTGACAAGCCAGACCAGAGCTGCATTTCAGTTCCAGAACAGAAACTGTTGCAGAAGGATGCAGCTACTTCCCCAAAAATGTCAGGAAAATTTAAAGAAACATATCTTGGATTTTGGCACGCTTGGGGCAATATTTATTGCCCAGATCAGGACTAGAGTTAATCAGTTGAGTACCACCAGCTGCTTGCTGCTGAGAAGGCACAAAATGCCCAAAGCAGCTCTTTTAGGAGAAAAGCAGCACAACAGTCCCTAGCCTCAAGTCATAATGCCTCGATTCTCTTGTGTCCTGCTTCAATTCAAACCTTTGCAGGTACCAGATTATGTATTTTGTTTCGTTTATACCAGGTTATGTATTTTGATTCGTTTATTGTAATTAACAAAATGTGCCAAATTCCAATGTGCAGCTCACCTCACGCAAAGAAGTAGTTTCTCGTATAAAAAACATGTTGATTATTCCAAGATATTTGGTTATTTTTGCCCCAGGTAAAAAAGAGAGAGGTGTCATCTTGACAACAGAGACGGTGGAATTGGTGCATGATGGAGCAGAACGGTGCCGTAAGTGTCCCTCAGCCAGCGGGCTTGCTTTATCAAGAGAGGCAGCTAAAAAAGGCAGAAAAGAAAGAGAAAGTAACTACCACGTAAAGGTTACTTTTTCTTAAAACACAACAACTCTTCTTTATGGTTTCCAAATAGCTTGGTGACAACATTCAGCTGCCTGTGATGCTCAGCCATATCATGTGAGAAAGGAAATTACCATGCAATGCATGCAAAAGGAGACAAAAAGCTGAAATGGAATTTATTTGG